>CAUYRH010049193.1:0-10502 GCA_963574655.1 Perodicticus potto | reverse complement strand
CCTAAGGAATCTTTTTAAAAGTACCATTGCTGAGTTGGTGCCTGTGGCTCAGTGGGTAGGGTGCCGGCCCCATATACTGAGGGTGGCGGGTTCAAACCTGGCCCTGGCCAAACTGCAACAAAAAAATAGCTGGGCATTGTGACAGACACCGGTGGTCCCAGCTACTCAGGAGGCCGAGGCAAGAGAATTGCCTAAGCCCTGGAGTTGGAGCTGTGACGCCACAGCACTCTACCAAGGGCAATAGAGTGAGACTCTGTCTCTACAAAAAAAAAAAAAAGAAAAAGAAAATAGACACTCACTATTTTTGTCATACCCATGTATAAACTATCAAAAGTAAAGATACAATCTCACCTGATAATGTGTTCATAGATGAGGCCATGGCTGAGAACTTTGGGGCCTGGGATTTTTGTGTTCGTGCGGAGCATTTGTTTTCAAAGCTAAGGAAACACTGGAAAAGTGAATTCCAAGTCTTAACCCTGAGTCTCAGTCCTAAACAGCACATCAAAATTGTGTTTCAGCAGTTAAGTTTACAGCAAAGATCACTGCCTTTCTCTTCCCAGGCAGAGAGAAACCACACAGCGTACTCGAGACCACTCCAGGATGGCCAGAGTAGCGTGAGTGAGGGGAGTGATAGGCAGGAGACCAGGCCAGTGGAGTGGTCAAGAGGCTTAGTGATGTGATCCACCTACCTTTTCTGGATTGCTCTGACTGCTGTGTTGAGAAAAGTGTCAAGGAGGCTGTAGGAGGAAGCAGGAGGACACGGTGGGCCTGCCAGGTTCCCTCAGGCCCGTGCTCATACCTGTTGGAGACGCTGAGCACTACCAACCTTTTGGACCCAACACTTCATTCTAGGGGTCTGTTCTTTACATTGTAGGGTGCTTAGCAGCCTCTATGGCCTCTACTCACTAAATGCCAATAGCAGTTCCGCAGTTGTGACCCCAAAACTCTTCCAAGACATTGCCCAATGTCTCTCGGAAGGCAAGATCCTCTCCTGCGGAGAACAACTACTCTATAAATCATGCAGGTGTTGCTTTGTCACCAGCAGAGCCAGCCTTATGCAGAGATGGAGCAGCCAATGGCTCATAAAGCGTGGTCCACAGTGGACACCACACAGGTCGAGCTGGCATCAAGGGGTCAAAGGAGGACTAGCAGTGTTCGGGGTACCTCTCATACCTCTCATGAGACTGGGCCCAGGCTTTGTAGTAATAATAATATTTGTTCAGAATTTCTTGTGTGCTTCAGGTTAGCAGAGGCACAAGAGCACTAGCCCCATAAGCCCATCTTTGTGGCTCTACAAGGGGCTCTAGGAGCCCTGAAGGTTGTGGGTTCTGAGGAGCACACCTCCTGGTCCATTTGTGGTTCCAGTGGAGAAGAGGCCAGGAGACAAGCCCTTCCTGAATCCCCACCCTGTGGGGCTGGTTGAACTGGAATTTCAGGAAATTGCAGGAAGACTAGGTCCAGGTTTGAGAAACACCCCTTGAACTGTGACTGAAAACCCCTTTGCTAGGAGGGCTGAAAAAGAAAGGATAACTAAATTTTGGCAACTTTCACTGACTGCTGTGTAGAATGTACACAGGCGTGCAGATTGTACCACTTGTTTCCCTACTGCCTTTTAGTGGTCTGTTTCTAAAGGTTTTCATATTTAGTTTATTTCTCAGTATGTGGATATAATGTTTTCATAGAGAGTGATTAGATTGAGGCTTATCAATCTCGTAACTGAGCAAATCTCTTTATTTCCCTCAATGTTTAACGTGTTGGGAGGGTTTGAAACACAGCAGATGACGTGGGCCAGCAGCAAACTACCAACACTGAAGAGATGGTGTCGTCCTGGTTGCCCCTCCACTGAGAGTCGGCCGAAACAAAGAGTTTATCTTGAAGGCGACTTTCTCCAAGTGCCTCTTTAAATGCACAAGACATTCATTCAAAAGAGAGACCTGCACGCATCACATTTTGATATTAAGAAATGACCAAGGATTCTTCCACTCCTGAAATGAGTTAATTTGTAGATAACTCCTAACTTATTAAGCTAAATGTCATTTTAGCTCCAACACTTCCAATAAATGTGATCACCAATGTGGGGGGAAAAAAAACATGTTGGAAATTTCCAAGATCCAATAGGGCATTTAATTATAAAAATTAGTTTGAGATAATGATTTGCCTCATTGTCTTACTACAAATGTTTTTGGAATTTAGCACTATAGTTTTCTTTTAAAACCACTAGCAAGGGCGGCACCTGAGGCTCAGTGAGTAGGGAGGCTGAGGCAAGAGAATCACCTAAGCCCAAGAGCAGGAGGTTGCTGTGAGCTGTGATGCCATGGCACTCTACCAAAGACAACAAACTGAGACTCTGTCTCTTAATTAAAAAAAAAAAAAAAGAACACTACCAAAAAACTCCAGTTGGGTCCCCAGATGATGGTTTCACTCTCTCTCTCTTTTTTTTTTCTTTTTTTTGAGACAGAGCATCAAGCTGTCACCCTGAATAGAGTGCTGTGACATCACAACTCACAGCAACCTCCAATTCCTGGGCTCAAGCGAGTCTCTTGCCTCCGCCTCCTAAGTAGCTGGGACTACAGGCACCCACCACAACGCCTGGCCATTTTTTGGTTGCAGCCATCATTGTTGTTTGGTGGGCCCGGGCTGAATTCGAACCCAATAGCTCAGGTGTACATGGCTGGCGTCTTAGCCCATTGAGCCGCAGGCGCCAAGCCTATGGTTACACTCTCATTGGCACGGGTTTTAATTTCTCCATGTCCCTTGTCAGCACTGGAGGGGTGGGGGCAGGAATGGCTGAGCAGCCAGAGGAGGGGTGAACGCGGGCTCTGCACTCCTCTCTGGGAGGCCGGTCCTCCTGATGTGTGCAGCCACGTTGGATGCAGCCGTCCGTCCCTTCAGATACTTGCTTGAGCCAAGTCTATAGTGTAAAGCTGCTATCAGTCTACACCTCCTGTAGGGTGGACCCTGGGCTCTTTTCCTACACCAATCTCTTTCATTTGTAAGTCAGTTATTTCCTGAATGACCTGGACTTTCTTCTGTTAAGTCCTCACAGGATGATGGGAAGAGGAGGACAAGACACCTGCAGGGTTGAACAGCGTCCCCGCTGCTCACGTGGCCCATAGTCATGGATTTGGGGGAAAGGCTGGGAACATCCCGTCAGGAAACAATCCACTGAAGGAATTGAATCATCTACACAAATAGCTGGGGGTGGGCGACAGAGACCCTAAGGGTTTTCTAGGCATTGAACTTGGGAAAAACCCTCAGATCACCCTGATTCAGACCTTAGTTTGACCATGAGCAGCACCTGGTTACCCCTGAGTTTAGCAGAGTGCACTGTGCTTAGCAGGGGTCGGATACTTTTTTCTTGAAGTTATAAACTTTAAAAATTTTATAAGTATAGGGAAACCCAAGACCAAAGAGGTTTTTAGAGCAAGATCATAAAGCTAGTTTCTGGCTGAGTCAGGACTGTCAGCCTGGCCCTCGCTGCTCCATTAGCTAAAGCATGTCATCCATCCCTTCCCGGAATGTTTTTGACCCTTTATCAACAAAGGGCAAGGGCTGGAGGTCTAATAAAGCCCCTTCCCATCCTTGGCATCATTTCCAATCTAGTGAGGAAGTTATGAATGAACAAAACTAGATAAACTATGTGGGACTCCGTGCTGGTCGAGCTGGCCTTCCCTGGGCTATTGAGGTGATGCAGAGGGCCAGGCCGCCCCACTCTGGAGGTTGCTGCAGCACTCCTCGCCCCTGTGGCTTCCACCCACACCTTGGCATGAGTTTCCCCAGCACTGACCGAAGCTACTGGAGAGAAGTCAGGGGCCAGAGCCAAGAGGATGAGCCAGAGCCTTGGAGGGAGATGCACCTCGGAGGGGGCACGAGGCCAGCAGCCATGAGGTCAACCTGGCATGTGCCCGAGCTGCTGTGCTTACCAGGGTACCCTGCAGAATGGGGCTGGAGTCACCCTGCTCTCCCAAACTCAGAAGCCCTCCCTGCCCTCTTTTGGCCACGCTCTCCTCCGCTGTGTGCCTGCCTTTCCGCCCACCCCTGCACCTCCAGGCCCAGGTCTCAGGCTGGCTGGGCTCCCTCAGGGCGCCCCTGCTTCCAGCCCTCACTCACTGACAGCTCTGCCCAGTCTGTGGATATCTATTCAGGCAGCCCTGATAGTACTGGGGCCACGGCACAGACCCCAGGCTTCTTCCTCTCAAGGACTGGGTTTAGACACCCAAAACTCAAAGGCTTTTCCCCCAGTTGGGCCCACAAGTTCAGGCAACTACAGAAATCCAGAATAAAGCTCTCCAAGCAGAGTCACCCCGGGGAGTGACCACACCTGGGTACCTTCCAGGAATTGGTCAGGAAGCGGGGAGATGCTCGAACCCCGAGATACCCTGCTTCACCCAAGCCCTGGGAACCAGCCAAAGTGGTCTTTCTCACCCCTCCCTCCTTAAACTCCCTATTTAATTGCAAACCCCTGGGGACAGAGGGCCTCTTCTCAGGCCTCTGCAAATCAGCTTCCTAGCCGTGAGTTAGCCTTTGGAGGGAGCTTTAGAAAGAAAGACAAACACACCAGTGGTTCTCCAAGTGAGGTTCCAGGAGCAGCATCCGGGAACTTGAGAGAAATGCAAATTTCCAGGCCCCAGCACAGACCTACTGAGTCTGGGACTCTGGGGTGGAGCTGAGCCACCTGTTTAACACAGCCTCCAGGTGACTGTGACATCCAGGTCTGGAAAGGTCACCAGGTGCTGCAGACTTCACCAGACACCTGCTGAAGGGGGTAGAAAAGGCAATTCCCTGGAAGAACCAGGTCAGCCTCCAAACTCTCTTGACTTATTGTAGGTATTAGTTTTAGGGGGAAAGCCTGAAGCTCAGTGGCCTGGTGCCATCCAAGATAAAAAATTAAAGTTCCCAAAATATTGTTGTTGGGAGTACTTAGGAAGGCTCTAGCATGGTGCCTTTTACGCAAATATTGTGAATCACAATAAGCTGTGTTTATCTTCTTTTTCCTTCAGCAAATAAGGAAACATCTGTGGGGGTGCTGATATTTATTTATTTTTGAATGAGCATCGTAATAGTGGAAATATTTCGGCTCTGATTGTAGAACCGTGGGGCTAAAGCACTGCCCCTGAGGAGGAGAGAGGAATTAATTGGTAAATAATGTAGATGTTCCCTTCTAATCAAGAAGCCTCAACTTGCAAATCTTTTCTTTTTTTTCTTTTTGCAGTTTTTGGCCGGGGCTGGGTTTGAACTCGCCACCTCTGGCATATGGGGTGGGCACCCTACTCCTTTGAGCCACAGGCATTGCCCAATTTGCAAATCTTTGTTTTTATGTGACATCACTCCAGGCATCTTGCTTCTCCAGCAAAGACAGGGGCTGGTCCGTGGAAGCAGAGGGCAGTCCTAGCAAAGGCGTTGGTCCAATGATCTCCACCCACAACGCCTTTTCTGTGCCTCTATGCCCCCCTTCCCTCCACATCCCCGTTTCTCTGCCTCCAGGGGTAGCTGAGAAGCCAGGTGTGGCTCTGGACTCAGGCCTCTGTTCTTGTCTGGAGCCAGCTGCTCCGGAAGAATCAGCAAGTGCAGACCCCTACTGCCACCGCCCTGAGCCTCTCACCCCAAAGCACATTGACCTATGTGACTTAAGCACTTAATGCAAGCGAAAAGAAGGTGCGCCACGTCCCATGCTGATGGAGCACAGAAAAGAGGGACAGCCCTGTTAAAAACCTAATTAGCAAGAGCTTGACCCCAAAGCAGGGTGTGTCCCCTGTTCTACATTCTTCAGAAAAAGGCAGGCCATGGCTGGCATTGGGAGAAGACATTGGTTTTAAAAACTGGATTAAGAGAAACAAAAACTCATATGCACACAGAGGCTTGTGCACAAAGGTTTACAGCAGCTCCATTTGAAAGGTGACTGGGGCGCAACTAAACCAAGGGACGCTGCTCAGCTGTGTAAGGAAGCCAACGGCAGACACTGCAATAGTAGGATGAATAGGCTCAGTGAAGTGAGACTGACGGAAAAGGGTCCCGACTGGGATTTATATGCACAAAATTCTAGAAAGTGACTGAAAACAGATCAGTGATTGTCTGGGGGAGGACAGACAGCAGGGAGGGGTGACAGGACACAAGGAAATCAGGGGCAAGGCAATGGATATGCTCAGGTCTTGGTTGTGGTGGTGGTTTTGACGGGGCTCAGGACACGACTGCCCAAAATGTGGCACCTTGGCATATTCGATATTTTAAACCGAAAGAATTTCAAGAAATGGCTTGACGCCTGTAGCTCAGCCTTTTTTGTATGGAATCTCTTAATTTTTATATGAAAACCTTCATTTATTGGCTCGGCACCTGTGGCTCAATGGGCTAAGGCGCCAGCCACATACACCTGAGCCGGCAGGTTCGAATCCAGCCTGGGTCTGCCAAACAACAATGGCAACCAAAAAATGGCCGGGTGTTGTGGCAAGCGCATGTAGTCCCAACTACTTGGGAGGCGGAAGCAGGAGACTCACTTGAGCCCAGGAATTGGAGGTTGCTGTGAGCTGTGATAGCACAGCACTCTATCCAGGGTGACAGCTTGAGGCTCTGTCTCAAAAAAAAAAAAAAAGAAAAGAAAAAGAAATTCTCTCGCCTCAGCCACCTATGAAGTTGGGACCACAGGCACACGCCACATTGCCCGGCTATTTTTTTGTTATAGTTGTCATTGTTTAGCAGGCCCTGGGCTGGGTTCTGGGTTCGAAACCACTAGCCCCGGGTGTATGTGGCCAGCGCCCTAACCACTGAGCTCCAAGCGCCAAGCCCCCTCTCTTTCTATACACACACACCCCCCAGAGGGTGCAATTTAAAAGTTTAACGTGGTAAACTGCACATGAACTTTATGTCCACCGTGTGTGTCTGTGTGTGTGTGTGTGTGTGTATGTGTGTGTGTACACACACATATGTACATATATGGCCTGTCTCTTTCCGGTTCCTATCTTTACTTGTTAATTTTGGACCTTAGGCCCCTAAAAGTTTCTGGGAAATATTTTTGGGTGTTTCACACATACCCACTGACTTGCCAGCCAGCTGCAGAGGTGTTTCTGCAGGCCCTCCCCTCCCCTGTCATCGGCTGGCCCCAGGTCCAGCTCTAGTTGGTCACCACTGACCCTGCCAGGAACTGTCAGTGCCACCTGAGCCTCGTTTTCCTCCTAAGGACTGCTGCAGGAGTGCGTTAGGCCTTGGGCTGCCCAGTGCCGGCAGTGGGGCTGGCTAGGAGGCCCCAGGACCCTTGCTCCCCACTGTCCACTTCCACAGCACATCAGCCATGGAGGCATGATGCTTAGAACCCCTCTTCCTTCCACAGGTAAGGCTGGCTCCTCTGCCCCTTAGTACGCATCCCTGGGCTTCCATATCTTGTCAGCCTCCGGTGAGAGCAACAGAGCTACAGTCCTCGGCACCTTGGATAATCAAATCAAAGTTTAAGACCTTGGGACACACTATCACTTTGATCTAAATTATCCATATTCTCAAACTTCAAAACAAACTCATATACCTACTGGCTACATTATATGGACAGGTCTTCTCTATCCAAGTGTAAAATTGAATGGACGCATCACTGGACTTACGGACATTTTGGCTGGGATGTCAGCTTATTTAGTTAACCAAGGAAAAATATAGTAAATCTACTTGGGGAAATACAAAACATTGACAACTACCGAATCTAAAGAGTAACAAAAAGTTTATCAATGTCCATATATGTGAGCTAATATAATAGGAAATGCTTTCCGATGCTTGCAAGCACAAGATTCTAATACATCTGGCTATTCAAACTTAAATTTTACCTAACCAGTTGATACGTAAGAAATTATCGACTTTACTTGAAGAATATATCTATTTTCAGTATATAATATGGAAATAACTCCCTTTTGGAGATTAAATAATTTCATGCATTAAAAAACCACAAAGAATTAGAATTACGTAGCATAGTGAGGATTGGAAGAAACAAAGAAAGTTCAAGAATGAGAACGCTATCTTTTCCACCGTGGTGTCTCAGGCGTCTGAGAAACAAAGCTGTGGGAGTTAAATGACCTTTCAAGGACTAACTTTTTAATTCAGTAATTTTTTTCTGGACCTTATGCTGGATTTTGACTCAGCAAAAGCATGGGCTATTTGTCCCTGCCATCCCACTCCAAGCCCACATGGTGCATGCCTTTCCTGTCATGCCCAGCAAGCTTTCCTGTGCATTCAGACTTTCTGACTCAGAAAAGCTGAATTCCCTCATCTGCCGGGCTTTGCATGGCTACCGCAAGTACACTTGCAACATGAGAAGCTCAGTGTAAAAGGGTGGTGATTACAAGTCTACAGTAAGATTCTATTCTTTTGTTTGTTTGTGTTTGTTTTTGTTGCAGTTGTTTAGCTGGCCCAGGCTGGGTTCGAACCCGCCACCCTTGGTGTACGTGGCTGGTGCTGTAACCATTGTGCTACGGGCACTGAGCCAAGATTCTATTCTTGAGTTCCACAAGAACAAAAAAGTCTATTACTTTTCTCTACCTAGGAAAAGGAGCCTGGGAGGACCACTGGTATGGGGACAATGGTGGGACCTTACAGCTTGACCTCAGGCTTGACAAGCTGTGGGCCCTCAAGCTTTCTCCACATTGAAAGAAGGGGAAGAGATAAAATATTGGTGTTTCTTGAATTATATCCTAGCCCTTTATCATTGAGCACACTCACAAGTCCAGGAGATTGTACAAAGCACTCCTTTACTGCGTGGTCACACTAATCTTTCAGCCCAGAGTCCACAGCGGCCAGGCAGTGTCTCCCTTTCCTCTTGAACTTAGCCTGCTCAGATTCCTTGGAAACATGGTCTTCAAATTGGGGCCCTCAGGGTTCACACCTGAGAGCCATCCAGTTCCTGGGCACTCCTGCTGGCCCCCACCTGTCTGGACAATCATTCCATTCCCCTCTCCATGGGATGGGAGGAGAGTTCCAGGACCAGAACATCTACAAGGCAAGGAAGCTTCATGGTGCTAAAAATGAGCTTCTTTTAGTGGTTGGCTGTGCGCCTCAAGCTCAAAAAGTATTATTATGCTAAAAAGGGGGGACCCTGCATGGTGTTACTGAGCCCATATCTCAGCTTCAGTACACAGCCCACTCCATGAGAGGAGAATTGCTGGGACTGGGGGAGGATGAAGGAAAGGAAAAAGTTGGAAAAGAATGGAAGACTCAAATTCATTTCAGTTAATTAACTTGAATAAGAAAAAAGTTGTCAGCTTTGGCAATAAGACTTTGATGTTATAATTTTTCCCTGTTTATCAGCAACTATTAAAAAAAGATGCCTGATGTCTTACGACAAATAGCAAAGTACAAAAAGAAGATTCTACTTTTGAGAGAGGATACCCGAGAAGGGTGAGGTCTGGGAGAACAGGTCTTCTCAAGGAGACCACAAGGATACACCTGCAGGGTCCTCTCCATGGTGACTCAGCCCTTGGGAATTTGCAAACTTAATTTCCTGGAACTTGGAAATTTCCAAGTTCTGTGAAATCCTGTAGTGCTATAGGGGCTGGACTAGCATCTCCCGCTTGATTCAAACTGGCCAATGAGAAGGGTACCTGTGGGGTGAAACTTTTTGACCGTCAATAAAAAGGGAAAGACCAAGCCAGTCCGGGAGCATGGCCATTTGGAATTCTTCTATGCCGTAAGCTCCAGGCTGGTGAATAAAGCCCTTCCTCTCATAAACATGGTGTTTGGGTGCTCTTTCTCTCCTTTTGGCCTCGTCTTCCTGCAACACTTTAAGTGAGTAGGGTGCCGGCCCCATATACCCAGTTGGTGGGTTCAAACCCAGCCCTGGCCAAACTACGGCAAAAAAAAGCCAGGCATTGTGGCGGGTGCCTGTGGTCCCAGCTACTTGGGAGGCTGAGGCAAGAGAATCGCCTAAGCCCAGGAACTGGAGGTTGCTGTGAGCTGTGATGCCACAAGACTCTACCAAGGGCAACAAAGTGAGACTCTGTCTCTAAAAAAAAAAAGATTCTACTATAAGAAAAGGCAATGAATTTGGTATGTTGCTCTTGCTCTGTGAGCTTTAAGGACGCAGATTTTTGGCTATTATTTTGTTAGGTAATTGCAAAACTTACTTCATCTCCCTAACCCAATTACCCACTAAAAATTTCAAACTTACGTCCTGCCCCTAATGGCTCTTCCCACCAGAGCAGTAACTCCTTATTGGCTATTCACCATCCCGGCACCATTCTAAGACTTCCCCTAACCGAACCTATATAAGAGTGTGCTTTTCTTTTGACTCTCTCTCTCTCCCCCTCTTCTCTCTCTCTCTCCCTCTTTTCTCTCCTCCTTGGTGCTGCTCTGCAGCATCCCTCTCCAATAAAGACCTTTCATACCAAGAGAGGATACCCGAGAAGGGTGAGGTCTGGGAGAACAGGTCTTGTCAAGGAGAGCACAAGGATACACTTGCAGGGTCCTCTCCATGGTGACTCAGCCCTTAGGAATTTGTAACTTCCTGGAACTTGGAAATTTCCAAGTTCTGTGAAATC
>CAUYRH010049187.1:0-15881 GCA_963574655.1 Perodicticus potto | reverse complement strand
TAGACCTGCTATTTGATCCTATAATTCCTTTACTTGGTATATACCCAGAAGACCAAAAATCACATTACAACAAAGATATCTGTACCAGATTATTTATTGCAGCCCAATTCATAACTGCTAAGTCATGGAAGAAGGCCAAGTACCCATCGATCCACGAATGGATTAATAAATTTTGGTACATGTATACCATGGAATACTATGTAGCCTTAAAGAAAGATGGTGACTTTACCTCTTTCATATTTACATGAATGGAACTGGAACACATTCTTCATAGCAAAGTATCTCAAGAATGGAAGAAAAAGTATCCAATGTATACAGCCCTATTATGAAGCTAATTTATAGCTTTTATATGAAGGCTATAACCCAATTATAGCACAAGAATATGGGGAAAGGGGTAAGGGAGGGAAAGAAGAGGGTGGGTGGCGAGATGGTAAATGGTGGGATCACACTCATCTTAGAAGGGACAGGTGAAACCTACTAAATGCAGAACACAAATGTTTTCACATGATAAACGAGAAAATCCCATGAAGATTATGTTGAACAGTTGGATGAAAATATTTCAGATTGTATATGAAGCCCGCACACTGTACCCCATGATTGCACTAATGTACACAGCTATGATTTAATAAAAAAAAAAAATCTATGACTGATGGCAGTTGGCAGGTAGTAAGTCATCTCCCTGGCTTCTTGGGTGGGATAACAATGAGACATGTTTAACACCATCTTGCTTATTTGCAAAATGTCATTAAAGTTTGGTTTCCCCGGTGGTAACTTGTTTGGTGAAATAAATGTCTCTGTCCCTTCCCTGTCTTATTCTCCCTCTCCGTTGTTGATCCTTTCTAAGATTGCCATCTAAGTAAACTACTTGCACTCAATGCCTTGTCTCATAGGCAGCTTCTGGGAGAACCCAAGCTAAGACACTTTATGAAGGTATTTATTTGAGGAGCTATCTTCACAGAAGTCTAGAGCTTTGTATTAGTCATAGCTGTCCAAAGGAACAGGACCTATGCGCGTGTGTGTGTATACATATATATATATATGTGTGTGTGTGTGTGTGTATATCTATATACACATATATATGTATGTATAGTATTGGTCTGCACAATTATGGAGGCTGAGAAGTCCTATGATTTGCCCTCTGTAACCCAGACACACCCAGGAAAGCCAGTGGTATACTTTGAAGGCTGAAGAGCTAATGATGGAGACGCCAGTTGGAGTCTGAGATCTTCGCGTGCTGAGGGCAGAGACAAATGTCCCAGCTGAAGCAATCAGACAGAGAGAACCCACTTTCCCCCTTCCTTCACCTTTTTGTTCTATTCAGGCCCTCAGTGGACAGGATAATCTCACCCATGTTGGGAGGGCCGTCCCTGTTACACACTCTGCCAGTTTAAATGCTAATCTCTCCCACAACCCCCTCTTGGACATGCCCAGATGTAACACTTCACCAGATTAGCTGGCCTGTCATGATCCAGTCAAGTGACATACAATATTAACTATTAGTCAGCCAGATCACCATGTGGTTGTTTCTCTAAAATAGAAGATAAGGTTTTGATCAATGCAGAATAGTGTATGTTTTAGGGTTGCATTATCTGAAGGCTGGGCAACATATGAAACATTTGTATTGCTGACTTAAAGAAACTGTCAAACTCAAGAATTAATAGTCTGGGCGCGCGCGCACGCGCACACACACACACACACACACACACACACACACACTCACACACTTGCTCTTCTCTGTGCATAAGATACAGCCCAATCCTTTATAGGGCAGGCTTGTGGGAGTGAAGTTTTTACAGAGAGACAATAATACCCCCCGGAGGACTTGGAATCTTCGGAAGGATTTGTTCAAACTCTGCCCTCTAGCATTTTTCAGACAAGGATTGGAAAACAGCTACTCCCTTCATCAAGAAGCTTCTTTGGGCCTCTTTTAATTATCTTACTTTTATAATTGTGCCCTAATCAACTGGCCACACTACATGAACTACAACATGTGCCCTGGTTAAATGGTGGTGTCTGCATCAACAGTTCTGTCTAGTACCATAGGGAGAACTCAAGCGTGATAAAGCCAGGCACTCCAATTCCAGCAAATCTCTAATGGTTATTCTCAGCAGAAACATCTAAATTAGAATTTGGTTCCATTTCGCTCAGCTTCCTACCTGTAGATTAAGAGATTTTTCTTTCAGACAACACAGCAGGCTAAGCAGATCAACCCACTTCAATCAATTGTACCTGATGAAATCTTTGTTGCAGTTCAGATTACAATCAACTTCTGGGGTTAGCTAGCCTTTGATGAGACTTCCACAACCCTTTCAAATTCATCTAAGGCCCCTGTGATTACTTTTAATTTATTTTTTGATTATGGAAATCTATCTTATAATTTTATCTTATAATCTATCTTATAATTTTAGAAGCCAAGTTAAGAAAGGCATTAGTCACTTGGGAAGAATTGGTGCTAATGAAAAAAATTACATATCTTTATTCCCCCACACCTGTTCTCTCTGCCTTCTTCTTTTCTGTGTCAGAATGAGTTGATTTGGCCCAAAGAAGTAAAACTGAATTTCTTACAGTAACATTTCTTCAAGGGCTAGTTGAACTATTAACTCTTCTGTTTGATTGAAAAAGTTTATGTTGGATAAAATCTGACGTAGAGAATAAATAAGCAGAAGGAAGTCCCCAAACTATTTTTTTTTTTTGATAATTGCTTGATGAAGCTGGAAAAGGTCTTGAGTTGTATACAGTACATTAGTAAAATGAGCCTGAACTGGCATCACTTCTATTTTGGGGGTTTAAATGAAAACTTCCATGTTAAAGAAAAGCATCTGCCAATGCCTTAGTCAGCTGGCACAGAGGAGAAACTCACTGAATATCTGATGGTGCAAGACAAGGGGTCAATCAGGAGCCCACAGCACTTTGTCAGCTCTCTGCAGGACAATGTGCCAGATTTCTGGGAAGTCCAGCAGGCCTCAGTGATTGGATTCTTTGGTTCCTAGGGACTTTTTGTTAATTCCTTTTTTTTTTTTTTTTGTAGAGACAGAGTTTCACTTTATCACTATCAGTAGATTGCCGTGGCGTCACACAGCTTACAGCAACCTCCAGCTCCTGGGCTTAGGTGATTCTCTTGCCTCAGCCTCCGGAGTAGCTGAGACTACAGGCGCCCACCACAATGCCCGGCTATTTTTGTTTTTTTGCAGTTCGGCCAAGGCCGGGTTTGAACCCGCCACCTTCGGTATATGGGGCCAGTGCCCTACTCGATGAGCCACAGGCACTGCCCTTTTTGTTAATTCTCCAAATTTGATCTTCCAACTTGGAGACCTAAGCAAAAAAAAGACGAATATTCATGGGAGGCTGGTATGTCATATTAAAATTCTAGATTCATTTAGAAAAAGATATTACTTTTATGGATAGGGACATACTTATGGGTAGTGCTATCATGGAAGAAAGGGATCTGCCCCTGTGTTTGTGTCACTTCACAGGTGGGATCTACCCCTGTGTTTGTGTTCATCGGGGGATGAGGAGGCAGGACCACTCCCTAGGTTAGGGATAATGAGTGCTGACTGCCTTTCGTCACATTCAATATTATCAATTTAACCGTAGGGCCGAGAAGAGTGAATACTAGGAGTGTGCACCGAAGAGCCCCTTTTCCTGAAAATACCTTCGCACTGCCTGACATACCTCTGATGTCTTCATCATCAAGTCCACTTCTCGTAGACATTCTGCACCTGGTTATCTCAGCTACCTTATATTGAATATGACTCTTGTGTACCAATCACATAGGAGAAAGAACGATATGACTTCATTTGCTTTAGATCCGCTTAAATCCAGCTCTCAGACCCATAATTCAGGCTCCTGAGAAAGTCGGTCCCTGTCACTGTTGGGACCTCCTCTGGGCCCCAGGGTTGTACAGAGATGGCCTCCTTTACACAGACAACCCCCACTCATCTGGGAGAATCCTGTGATGGTGGGTTAGGGGTCCACCCTGCTCATATGGGGAAGCCCAATGTCTTAGATTACCTGATCCCTTCAGGTAAACTAGCTAGGCTGGCATGGGGCTGACCCTGAACCCTGTACTTGAGGAGCCTGGAGGCTCTCATATAAGGATCGGGGCTCCTATCCTCCCGGGGTGTTATCACCACCCAAGGATGCTAAAAGGCTTGGGCATGCGGGGCTTAATGCCCATGGATAAGACAACCACCTCCTGGTGTCTCAATCCTTCCATGAGGGACCCTGTCATCTAGGGATAAGAAAACAATAGCCGAACTGTCTTAGGTTAGTTTCTTCCACAAAAAATACCCTGAGTCAAGCATTTAGTCCAAGGGGTGTATCAAAGGAGATGAAATTATGATAGACTATGTCTTATTTTTTGCTTCTTGTTTTTTTGAGACAGAGTCTCACTCTGTGCCCTGGGTAGACTCCAGTGGTGTCATAGTTCACAGCAACCTCAAACTCTAGGGCTGTAGTACTTCTCTTGCCTCAGCCTTCTGAATAGCTGGGCCAACAGACATGAACCACTACACCTAGCTAGTTTTGCTATTTTTTAGTAGAAACAGGGTCTCACTCTTGCTCAGACTGGTCTCAAACTCCAGAGCTCAAATGATCCTCCGGCCTCGGCCTCCCAGAGTGCTAGGATTATAGGTGTGAGCCACTGCGCCCAGCTAAGCCAGATTGTCTTGAACTGAACTCCCAGGCTCAGCCTGATCCCATGGGGTTTCTGGGTGAATATAAATTATATTGCAAGGAAGAGGAGTTGGGTTTTTGCATTTCCACACACCCATCAGTCATTGGCTGCAGGCCACTGTGGAGTGGGCAAGGGGGGCAAAACCGCCTAGATATTTTTCAGCTCTGCATACCAATGAGAGAGTGCCCATGCCCAAGGTTGCAAATGCCAGGTCCCAAATGCTATGCTCACATATGGAAATCAAGGTTATGGGCACCCTGACCAGGGGGACCTGAGTGGGGCAATAGTGGTGTTGATTACAGGAACCACCCCAAAGCCATCACATCTGCTCCTGTAAAGTGGCATCTCAATGAACCACCTCATACAATTTCCCTAGACTAGAGAAGAGGGTCTTTGTTTAAATGTTTACCTGAAACAATATTCCAGAGAAATGCACCTCCGGTTACTGTTTTTTGTTCACCCCATAGCATATAAGGGAATGCTGAATTTAGTGTGTCTGTGTCCCCAGCATGAATCCCCAAAGTATCAGGGCAATCTGCTATTTATTATCAATCGTGGAATATTTCTACTTAGCAAAGTAGGAGTTTGATGCTCCTTTGGGCCAGAAATGCAGATGTTTGAAATTCTCATTTGTATGAAAACACCCAAGCCACTAAGCAAATGGGAAACATAAAGCTTTTAAAAAGAATCATGAATCTGTTAAATGGGGAGATATAAAGATTTCTAAAAAGAGAAAGAATAGGAGGGGAGGAAAAAAGAGCGTTTTGAAATTTAGCCCTGGGAAGAGCTCTGATGAGATATAGATGGTCTACCCGCCAGGAAGCTAACAGAGAGAAGAATGGATGGCGGAAGTCTTAGAATACTCTTCAAAAGCGTCCTAGACAGTGTGCAGCTTTGCAAAGTACAGGAAATAAATGAGAGGGAAGACAGAATAATGTCCACTGGCCCTTTGATATAGGAATACAGCTTTCAGGCTTTATTGTGCAGAATTAAAAGAGATGAATGTACAGACATCATGGCTGGTATCCAGAAGCCCCATCAGCACACTAGATCCAGATGTGTATTCCAGGAACACAGATCTGGGAAGCCCATCATGAGTTGATCTCACCAGGAGCCCAGAAAATGGGGTGGAATATTGCATTATGCTAAAATAGGCCAAATAATGGGCCTTTAAATTTCTTTGTGGTGTTTTCTTTAAGGTGTATTGGCTTATGAAGGTAGTTAGGTGCCTTGTAAACAAAGATAAACAAAGGAAAAGAAAATTGTGTTATTCAAATTTCTCCAGAGAACCAGCCCAGTCAGGTAGTGTTATTATCCTGTTTTGCAGATGAGGAGGCAAGGCTTGGAGAAATTATGTAATTTTCCCAGGCCCTAGTTCGTTATGTGGAAGAATGAAGAGATTTCACTCTTAATCCCATCTGCCTATCACCAACAGATATTGTGTTCCCACTGTCTGCTTATGCCAGACACTGGGGAACCAAATGATTATCTGAACCCTTATTATCTGATCTTGGTGGCTATTCTTTTCTCACCAGAGTCTAGTGAGTAGACTTATTTAAATTATTTCATGGAAAATTGTATTTCTCTATGATTATGTGAGATATTAAAGAGATTTGCACGGAGTGAAGTGACTATGTGAACACACGAGAAAAGGCATGCAAGACTGGATAATGCTAGATTCAGAAGCTTATACGGAGGACCCAAGCTATTTTGCTTGATATATACTTTAAAAATTACATCAGAAAACAACAAAAATAATAAATAACAAAATTTAATGGTAATGTTTTCTGATTATAAAACTTTAAAAAGAGTATTAATATGTAAAAGTTATTCTTAATACTCTAAGCCAGAGATAATGACTATTGTTATTTTAAAGTATGCTTTTGTAGTTTCTCCCTCCCCCTCTCCCCGTGGCTGCTTCATATTTATGTGACATGGAACTTTGCGAATCTGTAGGTTGATGTCTTTCATCATAGGAAAATTTTTAGCTATTATTTCTTTGCATGTTGTTTCTGATCCATTCTCTCCCTTCTCCTTCTCCAATGCCAATTACGTGTACTTTTTAACCTTCTCATTGTATCTCCCTTCCCTTACATTTCCCTATGCATTTTTCATCTTCTATTCTCTTTGGGCTTCATCTGTGTATTTTTAAGTCATCTGTCAGTTCATTAATACTCTTCAACTCTCTCGGATTTGCTATTAGCTTGTCCACTGAACTTTAAATTTCTATCATTATACTTTTAATTTCTAGATTTTTTTCCTTTGGTTATTCTTCAAAGTGTGCTGTTTTCTGCTTAATCTTGTTGTTTACTTCTGC
Source organism: Perodicticus potto (assembly GCA_963574655.1). NCBI lineage: Eukaryota > Metazoa > Chordata > Mammalia > Primates > Lorisidae > Perodicticus > Perodicticus potto. The sequence goes on along the minus strand of CAUYRH010049187.1, from coordinate 8,889 downwards.
AAAAGTGTTCAGCAAAGCTATTTGTAAGTAGTGTCAGGTAACTACATTATCTGTATCCTTTATAAATCCCTTTGTTGTTTGCATTTCTCTTGATTTTTAGTCTTGTCTTTTGTCTTGATCAGTTGGGGCTGCTACAACAGAGTGCCATAGACTGGGTGACTTAAACAACAAACATTTTTCCTCACAGTTCTGGAGGCTGGAAAGTCCAAGATCAAGGCGCCAGAAGATTCGTTGTCTGGTGAGGGCCTGCTTCCTGGTTCATAGATTGCTGTCTTCTTATTATGACCTCACTATGGTGGAAGAAGGGCCAGGGAACTGTCTGGGTTCTTTTTGTAATGAAGCTAATCCCATTCATAAGGGCTCTACACTCGTGACCTAATCAACACCCAAGGTTTCCACCTGCTCATACCATGAAACTGGGAGTTAGGATCTCAACATATGAATCTGGAAATGGAGAGAACACAAACATTCAACTCATTGCACTTTCTATTGGAGCCTTAACTCAGCATTGTGTGGCTCCATCCAGACGACATTCCTAAAAAAGAACTTAAAACCAAACAATAGTTCTTACAGTTCTCCATTCTAAGATCTCATCAAATTTAAGTTGTACTGTTGATTTAATTTTAGCTTTTCTGGGGTCATGAATAAGGAAATACTGCATGGAAAGTATACATCACAGGTGACCTGATTTCATAAATGTCCTATTTATATAAAAGAGTAAGCGTCTAATAATTATAGGAGTATGGCTGTATTCCTCAGCATTGGACCAAGGTGTTTTTGTATCTTGATTTGGTTTAAGTCTTTTTTAAAAGCCTCTTCAGTAGGAGAAACAAAGTATCTGAATTGTCTTAAGTCTTTGTTACTTCCAAGGGCTCAAGAATGCTCCAACATTCCCACTAGTTAAGCTCACATTACATATTGTAGGACTGTGATCCACAAGACCCCTGCATATGGCAAATTATGGGGTGGGCAAATCCTTACAGACCATGGAAGCACTTCCTTCCAAGGGCAGAAAACTCAAAACTCAACCTACCTGTCAAAGCCAACAGTAGAAAGGATTTCTTGTTTGCTGCTGTGGCTGATGTGGCTGGACCATAGTTCTTTTTCTCTCAATGTTCTAGGACTGGTCTTTAATATCACCCAATCTTTCTTGGCTATGAGCTGTAGCAAAGATAGGGAACTATACTTAAATTATACAAATTATAGCCCTTTAATAGGCTAACTGGTGACAGATTCAAATCCCTGCCAGAGCCAGGCAGCCTACTGGGGGCTGTGAAGAATAGCCCCTCCCTCCCTGTGAAGAACAGGCCCCCATTCTCAACTCCAGTTGATCATTGCCATGTGTGAACACAGGCCCAGCGATGGAGGGCAGGGGCAGCTATGAGTTGTGTTAGAAACCAGTAATTCAGATGTTTAGGTGAAATCCCTAATTTTTGTGATGGCAACTCATTCTATTTTTTAAAACTTGCAGGTATAACTTGTCACATCTTTTGAGGTGATGGCAGTCTTGGGTTCCCTCTGGGCTTCATGTTCAGAATTAAACGAGTCTATGCTGTAAGAAGGCAGTCCCCTCCCTGAAGCCATGTGGATCGCTTGCTTTCTCTTCTTCCTCCTCCCACATCATAGAAGTACTTCCAAAAAGATAAGCTGGAGTTTTCTGAGTCCACTTGAAGCGTGCAAAAAATGCATTTTCTTCCCTGAACCATCTCAACATTTTAAAAACACTCACTCACTCAGTGAGGTCCCTTTTCTTACACTTAAAATAGGGGTTTTAGATTCACCCACTAGGAAAATTACTGATATTACCCAGCCCCAAAGCACACAGAGTATCATTAAGATTGTCTGCAACATGGTCAATGGGCTGTCTTAGAGCAGACAGACCAGTAATTCGGCTAATTGTAGCTATCTGGCCAACTTGCACAGAAGAAAGTTGTTAATTAATTTTTCATTTGCAAATATTTTAGAGGTGTTATCTGAATGCAGATGCTTTTCTTGCCTGACGGCAAGCAAGTAAGTTGCTTGGAAGGTAATTGGGACAGTTGGGGGGTGGGGGGAGCATGTCAAATGCATAATTGCATTGCATGGGGACTGTTTTAAAGGGATTAGCCTATGTCTTAGAAGAAGTGATTAAAAAGCAAACTAGGGAGGCTGATAGAGTGATTGGCACTCAAATTCAGTAAGTAAAGGTTGGATACTTTAGGGGTCTCTGTTTCCTTAGGCAAGTCATGTTTAGTCCCTTGCCATAATCTACTTGAAAAAAAGTCTATTACCCATCAGATAGACTATTTCTAGAAAATATCTAAAAATCCTGTCTAGTGCTCAGAATAGCTGCTGATTACTTTAAATAGCTATCCAGCAGGAGTTAAAGAATAGAAGTACCTCTGTAATGAATATTACATATTTAGATGGAGAGTTATATTTAGAGACCAAGGGATATTTGTTGCATCTCTGCAATTATATTGTTCACTAGTGTTTTTAAACTATAACTTTCAACACATTTATGTTCCTGAAGATTCAATATAAAATCTAAATTCATTTTATATATCCACTCTTGTTTCCCATGTAGGAAACTGAACAGTCTGGTTTAATTGCCCAAGCTTTAGGGAATGAAGGAGAAAATGCAACAACACTGAAAAACAATAACTCTTATGTACTGATTATAAAACCTAGGCGAAATATTTATTTTGTCCAGGCCTGCCCAGCTCTCACAGTTTGAGAAAGAAATGAACAAGGCCCTATAAAAGCCAGATTCGGTGTCAAGTTTATTTATATATAGAATGAAATATCTTTCAATTTCAGAAGAGGTTATTAACACAAGGGGAAGACGTGTCTGCTACGTGCATTTTCTATTATCAGATGTCTCTTGGCAATTCCTTTGAGCACCACTGTTAGCAGGTTCTGTATCAATGTATTTTTAATTCAATGAAACATGAAAAGATGCTATTCTAAAATTGAATGACTCAGACATTAACAGTTTTCCTTTCCTTTTATTTTCACTTTCAGTCCTTGAAGAAAGAAATTGCTCAGATCCTGGGGGTCCAGTCAATGGGTACAAGAAAATAACAGGAGGCCCAGGACTTATCAGTGGGAGCAATGTAAAAATTGGCACCATCATGTCTTTCTTTTGTAACAATTCTTATGTTCTCAGTGGCAATGAGAAAAGAACTTGCCAGCAGGATGGAGCATGGTCAGGGAAACAGCCCAACTGCATTAAAGGTAAGTTGCAGGTGTTCCTGAAGTCTAAGACATTCACGGAGTTAGGGGACTTTGTGGTAGCTCCCATGCATGTTTTTAAGCCCTTGAAAAAATACCTTTTAGCCTTAAGTTCCCCCTGGAGCCATATTTAACTTTAAGGTTGGAAACGATCCTAAAAATATTTGCTTCTTTTTGAGGGGGGCCTTAAGAGGACCTGCTAATCTTATTCATGACATCTTGAGGTGATCATGAAGAGTGGTACAGTTATCAGAGCAGTTTCGGAAAGATGACAAATCTGAGTTTATATATGCAAATCCACAGAGTTGAGTCAATTTATAAGCATTTACATAGTTACACTTAATCTACCTTCTATGCAATATTAAGTTAGTGTGAGAAATAAAAGAACAAAATAGACACATCATCCCTACCAGCCTATGGAGGGGGAGGATTTAGATGTCAAGATGTTTAAAAACAAAGGCAGGCTTGGTGCTTGTGGTTCAATGGGCTAAGGTGCCAGCCATGTACACCTGAGCTGGCGGGTTCGAATCCAGCCCAGGTCCACCAAATAACAATGGTGGCTGGAACCAAAAAATGGCTGGGCATTGTGGCGTGTGCCTGTAGTCCCAGCTACTTGGGAGGAGGAGGCAGGAGACTTGCTTGAGCCCAGGAATTGGAGGTTGCTGTGAGCTATAATGCCACAGCACTCTATCCAGGGTGACAGCTTGAGGCTTTGTCACAAAAAAAAAAAAAAAAAAAGACAGACAGTAAACACTTGTACTTTCAAGGGACAGTTATGGGAACAGAGGAGTGGCATCTGTTCAGAAAAAGAAGGGCTCAACATTCCTGAAATAGGGACAATTTCATGTATCAAATAGAATTAGGGTCAGTCTGGAAAACTGGGAAGGATCTGTAGACGTGAGAAGGATTTGGGCTGATATTCCAGATGGAAAACAGAGGGGGAAAAAAAGGTGTAGGCAGAAGTGACATAATTAAGGTAAACTCAAAGTAACCCAACCTGGGAATCTGGGAGGTAAATTTTAAAATGTAGTTTGGGACCAGAAGAATGGAAAGTTGTATAGAGAAGTTTGAACCTTCCCTGCTGGTAGTGGGGGTGCAGGCAGGATTGAAGTGATTCACGAGTTGCTTCAGATTGACAGCCCCTCCATTTGGAGGGCAGGCACAATGATCTGGCTGTTTACTGGGAAGAAAAGCATGTCCTTGTCCTAGATTATCCAGATAATTGCCTTAATCCTCCACTTTGCCTTCTGGGTGTTTGTCAACAACCTGAATCATGGGAAAAAGAATGAAAGGGAATAGCTTGTGAAAGGAATAAATCACTTTAGACTTTAGCCAGCAGCGACCTTCATCCCCATCAGCACAGATTCTGATTTTTTATTTCATTAAGTATGGGAACCGTGTCACATATGTCCTTGGAGGGTTTTGTCAACTCTTCTCTTACAAATTAATACAACCAAAGTTCTCTAAGTTCCTAATTAGATGAATGTTGGCTGCCTGATTGGAAAAGTGAGATGGGAAGGATTCCTTTTCACTTGTGAAGAAAGAGAGACTTCAACAAATTAAACTGGGCTTTGAATTGCCCTCAAGTGATTTTTAGGGGCCTTCATTTCAGAGAAAGGACACAGAGGAATCAGTTACCCAAGACTTACCTATGGCTGATGCTGCTGTCAGATTTCAAATGAGAACCTTTTAATCAGGTTAAATTTGCTAATATGCTTCATATTAACAGTCAATCCTAGTCTATTGACTGCTGTTGTTCCAATCACTGAGACGGAGCAGCTTTTCAGAGGTAGTAGCTGCTCTGCTTGGGTTCTTTAGAGGGGGCTGTCAATTCGGGAGAAGGGCAGCAGGCTCGTTTGCTAAGTGAGCTGTAGAGGCTTGGGTGGTATGGTATGCCTGGCCTCGGAGAGCTTGGGGAATGGACACCTGATGTCCAGAAATAGTGGACAGGTATGAATCTGAACTAAATGATGTGAGCAGTGACTATGGGAAAGGGTCATACAGCAGTGTCTTGTTTTGTTTTTTCTTTTCTCTCTAGCATGCCGAGAGCCCAAGATCTCAGATCTGGTGAGAAGGAAAGTTCTTCCAATGCAGATTCAGTCAAGGTGAGGTCAAAATACCCGCCCTAAAGACCGATAATGACTGTTTCCCTCCCCTTCCTTTTCGTCTCTTGTGTTTGGCCAAAGGCAACCCGGGGTTTCTTAGGGACATTTAGTGCTAACCGGTCATGAAAGAATAGGGCTTGTTAGATGAAAGCTTATTAGCCAGCTGCCTGTAGCCAAGAGGTAGCAACTATTGGAGAATGTACAAATTTCACTGGACCGTGGGAAAGTGGATGGTTAGTGAGAAGCAAGACTTTGAGATGATCTTTGAGGAACTGGATTCCAATACTTGAGTCTTCCTGAAATTACTATGTATTTATTGTGGCAGCATCTAGGGAGGTGGCATTTCTACTAAATGCAACCAGCTATGATTTAGGAAAGATGATCTTGCTGGTAACCAGTCAGCTGAGGCAACCCGGGTAGGGCCCAGGAACTAGATATAAAGGATCAGCCTTATGTCGTGCGTGGAAGGATGTGAGCCCTCAGGTATGCCCAGCTTTTTCTCCTGGAAAGACAAAGGTGAGGACCTCCTGGTGGGGGAGAGAATAGGCCTATTTCCATTCATGCCCTCTCCTATGTTCTCCTCACTCTCCCCAATCCAGCCAGGAAAACCAGGACTCCTTGGGTTTCCTCCATCACTCCATGTATAATTCTGCTTTGCACACTTTGCACCTGTGGCTCCTTCTGTCTGGAACACGCTTCCATTGGATGTCAAGACTCACTTCTCCCAGTTCTCTGCTCAGTTTTTGCCCAATAGCAACTCCACCTCCACCCTGAGCGAGCGGCCTCCTTTCTCCAGAGTTCTCTGACCTTTACTGTGTTTCTGTTTTTATCTTAGTATCTTTCTCCACCTACTGTCTACCTACCTTTTGTTTGTTTTCTGACCCTCCCCCAAATGTGAAAGTTACAAGTGCAAGAACATTATATGTTTTACTTGTGCTGAAGTTGTAGTGTATACAGTGGTGACACTGTACAGTGTGCACTCCGTTAGTGTTGAGTGAATGGGTTGGTTGACAAACAAGGTCCACGACCTGGGTCTGCCTCTTTTTAGTGATCAGGTGTTCCTGAGAAAATTCCTAAACTTTCTGACCCTGAGTTTCCTCTTGATACCAGGTTGGACAATTATGTTCAAGAACTCACCCTAGAAAAAGTGTTACATACCTCATTGATGAATTTCACTACAGTCACCTTTGAGGTACCCCCCTTGGGAAGCTATGCACTAACGCCAATGCCTAGTCCATCCTTCAAATCACTTTTTCTAAGATGCACTTCAAGTTCGTGAACTTGCCAGGTTTTGCAGAACAGCTTTGATGACCATTCCAGAAAAAGAATTCTAGCCAGGTGCTATGGCTCACGCCTATAATCCTCGCACTTTGGGAGGCCAAGGCGTGTCAATTGCCTGAGCTCAAGAGTTGGAGACCAGCCTGAGCAAGCACGAGACCCAGTCTACCAAAAATACAAAAGTAGCCAGGCATTGCGGTGGGCACCTGTAGTCCCAGCTACTCGGGAAGCTGAGGCAAGAGGCTCACCTGAACCCAAGAGTTTGGGGTTGCTGTGAGCTAGGACGCCACAACACTCTACCCAGGGTGACAGAGTGAGACTCTGTCTCAAAAAACAAAAAGAACAAAAAGAATTGGGAAAAGAAATCCAAAATTGCTTTCAATTTGGACTGGCAATTGAGGTCGGTACATAGTTTCCCAAGGGGAATGCTTCGAAGGGGACCAGAGCGATACTCAGCAATGAGGAACGTAGCACTTTTTCTGTGATGAGTTTGTGAATTTAATTGTCTAACCTAGTAACTAGGGATGATCATAGCATCTCTCTCTAGGGATTGTTGTAAGGATTCACTGCACCTCTGAAGGCTAACGGTTATTACATGTTAACTGTGTGTCAGCTGTCCTTCTGAATATTTTACATGTATTAGTTCATTTAATTTTCACTAACAGCTTTTGAGGTAGATACTATTACTACCATTTTATTACAGATTTTATTACCATTTTTAATTGCCTTTTTTTTTTGAGACAGAGTCTCAAGCTGTCACCTGAGGTAGAGTGCCATGGCGTCACAGCTCACAGCAACCTCAAACTCTTGCGCTCAAGCAATTCTCTTGACTCAGCCTCCCAAGTTGCTGGGATTATAGGTGCCCACCATAAGGTCCAGCTATTTTTTTGTTGCGGTTGTCATTGTTGCTTTAGCTGGCCCCAGGGCCGGGTTTGAACCTGTCAGCCTTGGTATATGTGGCTACTACCCATTGCGCTACAGGCACTGCCTTTATTATCATTTTTATTACATGTGGTAAACTGGAGCTCAGAGAAGTTAAGTAACACATCCAAGGTCACATTGGTAGACGAAGTGGCAAAGCCAGGATGTAGATCTGATATCTGGCTTCAGGGTCTCCTCCCTGATATGCTGGACTTTAAGGCTATGTAAAGGCCTTAGCGAAGCACGTTGCACACATCATCACTTGTCAGTGGTAGCTATTGTTAAAAATAGTAGCAACGAATCCCAGTGACCAACCAAGGGACCTGGAATATTTGTAAGACAGGATATCCATCGATCTCATACCCTTCCTCAGAGTATTTAATCCCATTTTTCTTTCCCTTTTCAGAGAAGGTATTCCCTAGGGAACAGTGGCAGTAGAATGCAAATTCTACTCCCTTTTCTGATCTTTGTGATTGCCCTGGGCTGGGCTCTCCACTAAGTAACATCAGCCTGTTCTTCTCAAGAAGATATAGCAAGGGCCCCTGAGCTATTCAAAAAGATCTTTGCGCTTCCTAGTGCTGAAGCAATCTTTTTTTTTTTTTTTCCCCCAAGACTGTCTCAGGCGGCGCCTGTGGCTCATCGAGTAGGGCGCCAGCCCCATATACCGAAGGTGGCGGGTTCAAGCCCGGCCTTGGCCGAAGTGCAAAACAAAAAAACAGCAGGGTGTTGTGGTGGGCGCCTGTAGTCCCAGCTACTTGGGAAGCTGAGGCAAGAGAATCGCCTAAGCCCAGGAGTTGGAGGTTGCTGTGAGCTGTGTGACGCCACGGCACTCTACCGAGGGTGATAGAGTGAGACTCTGTCTCTACAAAAAAAAAAAAAAGAAAGACTGTCTCACTCTGTAGCTAGAATGCCGTGGCTTCAGCCTAATTCACAGCAACCTCAAACTCCTGGATTCAAGCGATCCTCCAGCATCAGCCTTCCAAGTAGCTGGGACTACAAGCTCCTAACATGACACCAGCTAATTTTTCTATTTTTAGTAGTGATGCAGGTCTCGACCTTGCTCAAGCTGGTCTTGAACTCCGGAGCCCAAGGAATCCTGCCCTCAGCCTCCCAAGCATGAGCCACAGCATTCAGCCTATTGAAGCAATTTTTTTTTTTTTTTTTTTTTTGAGACAGAGCCTCAAGCTGTCACCCTGGATAGAGTGCTGTGGCATCACAGCTCACAACCACCTCCAATTCCTGGGCTCAAGCGAGTCTCCTGCCTCTGCCTCCCAAGTAGCTGGGACTACAGGTGCCCACCACAACGCCCGGCCATTTTTTGGTTGCAGCCATTGTTGTTTGGCGGGCCCGGGCTGGATTCGAACCCGCCAGC
>CAUYRH010049185.1:0-10072 GCA_963574655.1 Perodicticus potto | reverse complement strand
TTTATTTTTTGAGACAGAGACTCAAGCTGTCACCCTGGGTAGAGTGCTGTGGCATCACAGCTCACAGCAACCTCCAATTCCTGGGCTCAAGCGAGTCTCCTGCCTCCGCCTCCCAAGTAGCTGGGACTACAGGTGCCTGCCACAATGCCCGGCCATTTTTTGGTTGCAGCCGTCATTGTCGTTTGGCGGGCCCGGGCTGGATTCGAACCCACCAGCTCAGGTGTACATGGCTGGTGTCTTAGCTGCTTGAGCCATAGGCACCGAGCCAAGTGTTTTTAATTTTGTTGATAATTTTTTTAAGTATGATACTTCTTTGAGGCAGTCTCCAGGATGAAGTCCAGGCTTCCTGGGCATGTCTCACAGTAGAAATAAATGGTTTTCCTCCTTTCACCTTTTTCATTTCTTTTGCTGGAAACTGTGCAATCTTCTGTTGATTTTTCTTTTCATTTTACATTATAAAATGCATTTTCCCATTTAGCTTTTCTTCAGTGTCAGAAGATGTTGCTTTTCCCTCTTTCTTGAATTTCTCTTCCTCACACTGCTTATGAGCTGAGTGATGAGAATTCTCCTGGAAGAAAGGTGTGTCTGCACTTTTTCTCCACTCTCCTTCTTATGTAGTGAGTAAAGGATCCATCAGCCAGAAGAATAATTTTTTCTACCATTTGGAGGACATCCTTGAAAATCTGTAACATCCACAGTACTGATCAGCTCTGTCCACTCTTCCCATAAACTTTGTATATTCTAAAATAATCATCAAGTTTTCAAATTGAATAGGCTGTTTCTTCCTATAACCAGCGATTGACTGTGTTTAAAGGCCAAAGAATGTCCTCAGCATTGTCACTAACCTCTTGTCATGGGATGAGAGGCACATCATCTGCATTATCAAATAGATAGGCACATAATTCATATTCCTGAAGTTTCTTCTTTTTCAGGTCACTTGGAAAATCTTTCCTAGAAGCCATAACTCTTCCTGTTACATGTATTTTCATTTTATGCAGTTCCTGAGCAAGTTGAGGGCTTGTGTAGAATGCAACCAAGAAAACATGTCAGAAATCTTCCAACATTGGAGCAAAACAGGAAAATCATTGTGTGATGAAGTCTGAGTAGGATCAGAAAGGATAAAAATCAGTGGTTTCCAGGGGTTAGAGGGGAGAAAGAAATGAATAGTTGGAGCACAGATTTTGGGAACAGTGGAATTATTTTGTATGATACATAACATTGGATACACAATTATACATCTGTCAAAACCCATAGAATGTACAATACCAAGAGTGAACCCTAATGTACACTATTGACTTTGGGCGATAACATGTCAGTTTTGGGCCATCAACTGTAACAAATGTATTGCTCTGGAGCCCACTGTTAGTAGTGGGGCAGGGGTTGCATGTAGACTAAGACTGGCAGGAAAACCCAAAAACTTTCTATTCGGTTTTGTTTTAAACTAAAAATGCTCCAAAAATATAAATCCCATTAAAAAAATTACACCTAAACTTTACTACAAAATTCACAATTTTGTGCAAGGATAGTGACTATGGTAGACAGAATAATGGCCCCTAAAGATATCCATATCCTAATCCCTGGAACTTAATATGTTCACTTACATGGCAAAAGGGGCTTTGCAGATATGATTAAGGACTTTGAGTTGGAAAGATCATCCTGGATTGTCTTGGTGGGTGCAGTGTAACCACCTTAAAGAAGGAGGCAGGAGTGTCAGTCAGAGGAGATGTGATGAAGGCAGAGGTCAGACACACAGGAGAGAGGGGGAGAGAGAGAGTGAGAGAGAAGGGGAGGGAGGGAGGGAAGATATGGATGAAGATGTCACACTCTGGCTTTGAGGATGGAGGAAGGGGCCATGAACCAAGTAAAGCTCAAGAAAAGCACGGGAATGACCCCTAGCAGGAAGACAACCTTGCCTACTCATTTTAGACCTTTGACCTCCTGAATTGTAGGATAACAAAGTTGTATTGTTTTAAGCCAATAAATTTGTAGTAATTTGTTATACTAGCAATAAGAAACTAATACACAGACTTTTTTGAACAGTGTCAGTGAAGAGGTATTTACATATTTCATTGTCATTTAATAAGTTCATGTGAAAATCAGTTCACCTTGTTAGTAGTGTCTGGATACTATCTCTTCCAATTCAGGTCCACGAACAATGTTTGTGTTTTTTATTGTCAAATGTGTTATTTCTCCCTATTTCCCACTGTGAGGTAAAAGCAAATAGCATTACTCTTCTGTTCACCATGCTGTGGCTCTTTAGAACTTGTACATATGAAAATAATAAGGTCTTCTTGCCTCTGCAATTTCCCAACACTGTTCATTTATGCTGGGTGAATACTCATGCTGCTGCCTTGTCCATTGTGCTGCCTGTGATTACTGGCTTCTAAGGAAATCTGTTACTGTGCTTTGTTGATGATCATCACAAATGCAAGTCTTCCATAGTACAGTCTTGCATAGAACAGGCAGAAGAAAAATGGGAATGTCGACTTCTTGTTATTCTACATCTACTTTTCAGAATTTTATAACAAAACAGAAACAACAGATCTTTCAGCGATATTGTTTTTGGACCCTTTAGGCCATATTCACTGCCTTCCCAGAATGTGATCTCATCCAATGTTGACCTCGCTCTTGCCTCCTACACACAGCCTCCAGCAGGAAGGAGAAGTGAGGAGGAAGCATTGGCACAGGGAGGGTCTGTCTCTTAAATGGCACTGCTGAAGGCAGAACCAGGAAAGTGCAGATTTCAGACAGGGCATCAGTTAGAAAGAGCAATGATCTAGAAAGCCCCAGGAGGATAGGCTTAGGTATTTTCCCCAAACTGTGATACTGGCTGTTGAGGAGTTTTGTGGAGGGGTAAGGTAAGTCAGAGTTTCAGAGAATATAAAACAGATTAATCTCACTCTGTGTTCAATCCCCTCCCCTTCCAGAGGCCACACCTTGGAATAGCCCACAAACCCAGATAAGACTTTTCTTGTTTTTCCCACTTGCATTAGAGTAAGGAAAAGAAACAAATCCCCAGATCTACTGCTTTTTATTAGATTAACTTCACCAATCTGAGGAATGGCGACCAATGGCTGTCACCCCACCAACAAGTGGCTGACTGAGTTATTAGTAGAGCAAGAGGCTGAGACTGTGCCTTTAGAGATGTTCCTTCATGTGGACACCCAGAAGTGGGGAGTCAGCGATCACTCTGCAGCCTCTCAATCTAATAGTTCTATGGTTTGGATTTCTTGGGAATTGGATTCTAGTCTGGGACTTTTGACTTCACACTTGTGATTGTTTCCTTGTGTATTTTGCAATGTTGAACTTGTCTTTACTGGGGTAATTTCTGTGGAAACTTGGCAGATCTGTTTAAGGGTGTGTGCTTCTAAAAGCATCTTACCTTTGCCAGGCACTGGCCTGAGACTTGTTTTTCGTTTATAGTTTATTTTATTTTTTTCAGAATAAGAGTTTCTTTCCCTAGATTAAAGGTTAAACTGGCACAGGTTGTTTAAATAGGATACACAGGTCACTCAATTGGGTTCCAAAGCTTAGTCCCTTTTCAATGCATAAGATGATTTAAACTTACATAGTTCTAGGTCATATTCAATCTGCCTATGAGAATAGACACAGCGTTACAGTTTTTTTTTTTGTCACAGTTTTTGTTTAAATTAAGTCTGACATATTTCCTTGATGTTTCCTTGTGAATCTGAGTAGATTTGCCTCCCCATCCCCACCTTACCTATTTATTGAGGGTGTAGAGCTTCAGACTTGCCTTAGTTGGAGGGCCATTCCCCAAAGGCTTCATGGGGTCTCAAGACCTTGTTTCCTATTTGAAAGTTGTCGGTACCAAAATGGAGGCACTTACGTCAACTCTTGACAAAAGGGAGCTGGGAGACCATGAGGGGAGGGCTCTCACACCTCTGCCTGATACAAAACCTCAACCTTGTATAGATTACTTCTACAAGCACGCCTGACTAACAATTGCCAGTTCCACTAAGGGGTTAAAGCCATCCCAATTAATCCCTGTCGAAAGCTAAGTGTTTCGAAACAACTAGTGTAACCTCCCTCATTTTGCCTTTAAAATCCCTTGCCTTCCTTTGCTCCCTTGGATACACCAATGGCCCACCACAGCGTGGTATCTCAGCAATCCTGTTATACCTGTAAAAACTCTGCTCCCCAGAGCGTCTCTCTGATGTTTATTTTAGGTGGATATCTACTTGGGTGGGCATTCAAACCCCTGTATGACAGAGAGCTACAAATATTCCAAAGTCTGGCATAGTATCAGCTCAGATGCTTTCCTGCTTCAGTTTTTATTCTGGCTTATAGGGGTCTCCATTTCTTCCTTAAGAGTTCAACATCAAAGGACGTTTTGCTCTATTTTATACACCATGTAAGATTTACTTATTTACTTTTTACTTAAATACTCACTCATACTTTTTACCTACAAAGTACCAAGCAAATATTTAATAAATATTAAATATAATAGTATTAAGTATATTTATTATTTACTCAAAAACTTAATATTTAAGTATAACATTTATACTTTATAAACACATTTTTAATACTCATCATTCATACGTACAATAATTTTATAAGTATTTAAATAAGTAGTAGACCTTGGCAGTTCTCCAGTGTGCTACTTTTAGGTCTTCTGACATGCTAGTTCTTCTACTTAGAATATTCCTTTCCCTTTTCACTTGACTAAACCAGAAATGTCACACACTTAAGGGGGCTAGGACACTCCAGCCTGAATTAAGTCCCATCCACTCCCTACCCTCAGTGCACAGATGTAAGTTTATTTGCCCTTTTGAGTATCCTCCGCTGAATTAACAAGCTCCATGAATCCATGCTTAGTTTACCCTAGCCTGACACCCATGCCTATTTACTTTACCCCTAGCAAATGATCATTCTTTTTAAGTTTTTTTTTTTTATTGTTGGGGATACATTCAGGTATAAGAAACCAGATTGCACTGATTGTGTTTGTTAGGTAAAGTCCCTCTTACAATTGTGCCTTGCCCCTAAAGCAAATAATGAACTTTTTGTAAATGAATGAATGAAGGTCTTCTATTGACTTGTTTGCTTATTTTTTAAGGTAAATCTAGTCCTCTATGCAAAATTGTTGGCCTTTTAGCCATTATGATAAATTTTCATTAGTGGCTTGCAATAATACTCTCACTGGGAGTTGATGATGATGGTTGTCAAATTATTTATGAAAGCCTGGCAACTAACTTGTTCTGCACGGTAGAAACAAGTAATTCTTCGTAAAAGATTTTTTGCACAAATTTCAGCTCTTGTTAAACTGAGAATTTATTTTAAAAAATGCTGTATTGATTTTTCTATTGTCCCCTAAAATTATCTTCTTTCCTTATGTATTGTTTGTTTGGAGAAAATCTTGAGAACATGATCACTGGACAAAGACAGTAAGTATGTCTTTATGAAAAAAAACAAAACAGAAAGCAGTTATTTTCTCCTACCTTTATTTTACCTCAAATTCTCTATTGATTTTTTTTCCATTTACTTTTTCTTTTGTTATTAAAGATCTTTTAAAAACTTGTTTAGTTCTTTATGATCAGTAAGGGAATATTACTCCTTTCAATACAACTGAAACTCTGGCACTCCCTTGTGGTCAGAAAACCTAAAATATTGTTCTGTAGGAGCTTGTACTTTTTTCCCCTTTAATTTTATGAACGTAACCATGACCTAGATATTCTTCTGTCTGCCCAACACGAGGAGGGCTTGTCTAGTGACAAAATAATGAAACCAGACATTCTGCACTTACTCACACTTCCACACCTCCAGGCAGGAAGCATGGAGACACTTGTATCTGGGATTCTATGAAGGCATTACATTAGCTGTTAACGGATGAACTAAGTTAAGACACGGTAACCTTAAAATCTAAAACAAAAGTAAACCTGCCGGGTGAACAGAATCTTGTCTCCAATGCCTCCAGGTTGCACATTTGATCCAGTAAAAATGGATTTGGGATCTTTAAAAATTTAAATTTAAAGACAGGACTAGGCCAGGTAGGGTGGCTCACACCTATAATCTTAGCACTTTTGGAGGCCCAGGTGGGAGGATCACTCGAGACCAATTCTAGACCAGTGTGGGCAACATAGCAAGACTTTGTCTCTACAAACAATGAAAAAACAAACAACAGAAAAGAACTAAGCAAAATAAATACTTGAGCTGAAAGTAGACAAATTGGGGCTCAAATCTGGTTCATACCACTTGGCAGTATTTAACTCCTAAGCCTTAGCTCCTTAGGTAGTGAGACCCTTCACAGAGTTGTTAACTTGGAAGTAGAAAAGTGATGGAAAGCATTGCCCTTAATTGGGTAGGGTAGCAAAGGGTATTAGTAAAAGGAAGACTATTACTAACAAGAGCCTTATATGTAGGCTAAGGAAAGGATTTTATTCAACCAAGTATTTCTTCAGTTAATAGGACCTTATGTTAACCGAAATGAAGTCTTTTCAGCCACTGGGCCCATTCTCCCTGCCTAAAATCCAAAGTCCCCTAATAATCACACAATATTCATTCATACCTACTTATTTATTCTCCTTTTTATTTTTACAAAGCATGGCAAAATAAGGAAACAATTGACAGGTGGAGAGTTTGCACAGTGGAAAACCACGCTGACTGTCTCATACATAACTTTACCAGGATTGGAGGTGTTTAAGTGTCCTTTAAAGTGATTTTGCAATGGAAGAGTCATCTGAAATGATACTCATGGCGAAGGAGAGAAAAGAAATGAAATCAACGTTCATGATTATTTTAAAATGACCTAGAAGCTAAACATAATATACATAGTAACTCTTTTTCCTAGTATAAAAATAGTGCCAGAAACTATATATTTGTTCAAAAATATTGAAAAGGTATAAGAATACAAATAGATATTAACAGTGGCTAGTGATGATTCACAATGTTTTCTTAAACTGTAATAGAAATTTATATTTTCAACTATTTACATGGCTTTCAACAACATTCATTAAGACATGTTTTCACAGGCTTTTGATAAGTACATGGAATGGCAAAGTGAGCTTTAATACTTTCTTCTTCGCTCCTTGTGGTAGAGCAGAAGGGGTCCAAAACCGTGCTCAAGAGAACTGAGTAATCTCAACCTGGCTAGAATATGAAAAAAAAAAGTCTATATAGAAGAATATGTGATTCCACACATAAGGTGTTCTTTAACTATCAACAGGTTCAGTGGTTCATTCATGCCAGAAGACAGGACGTATGTTCACTGGTAGTTTCTTAATATGTTTCAGGTAAAGAAGGTGCCTGATACTTATAGATGAAAATGAAAGTGACATAACGTACCCTAAGTTTTCATATTAAACTGGCAGTATGAGAAGCTGTTAAAAGTCTTTTACCTAGCACCTCCTGCATAGACTCTGAGCTCCTTGAGGTCACTGCTCTGTCTCCACGGCAGAGCACAGTACTTAATATGTGGCAGGGACTCAATAAAAGATGGGCTGATTGATGCATGTTTGATGGTGAGCTCACAGACTGCGCCAGCTTAACTACAGCTCTTCACAAGAGAGGATGGCGATTACACTCTTCCCTCTCTCACCTTGAACTATTCTTATAAAAAAAGAAAGCACTGCTTGTGATGGCCTGTTGAGTTTTAAGAGTACAATCTGGTGAAAAATACAAAAAGTTATCAATTGAATTGGGACATGTCTGATACATATGCTCTATACTGAAAATAAAGGCACTTTACTGCCAGGCAAGCAAAGAACTGTGACCAGTTTCCTCTAAGAATCCAGTATTTTCAGCATATTTCATATACTTTCTTATCTCCATCGAAGGAAATCAATTTTCATAATGAACAGATTCGTGATGACAACATCACCACCCTGAGTTTGTTGCTCAAAGAGCCTGAATTCTCACAGTCACTAGTGATCTGGAGATAAAGCTGATGAACTTACTGTCTTTGTTTTCTTCAGTCTTGGAAACTCAAGAGGAGAAACGACACGTGGGATTAGATCATCTGCTCTCTCGACCAATACCCCATGTCTGACAATGGTCTCCGGGGTCCACTGAGGCTGTGCAGTGTAGCTGCCTCCTGTGACATTCTCTGTGAAGACAAACGCTTTGCCCAAACACAACTCCTTTAAGAGTACAACGTGTTCAGGCGCACACAGGTTAAATGAGTTATACAAGCTCACGCAGAACTGTGATTGGCAAAGGCCAATTCACTGAAAAATAGAAGGCCAGGCATTTTATAGACATCTTTTAACAAGCTAGTAAAATAGTAAAATAGCAGGGGCTTTTCTGGCTGCCAACTGAAAATAAACGGTATCATGTTACTCTGCTCTAACTAAACAATCTAGAACAACTTCTGGCTAGTTATGGGTAATATAAATATAGGGTTGGGTAAGGGAAGACTATGTATTTTTTCCTAACTTGAGAAGATATGAAAGGAAATATTCACATAAAAGCAAGAACTTTGATTTGTGTCCATGAACCACAGATATTAACCCATGTTAAGGAATAATTTTCCTACAAATCAAATATTATTTGAACCAATTAACCAGGCCTAAAGGTTCTTTATGAAGAACCTCTTCTGTATGAACTAAAATACTGAATAATAAAATAAAATAGGTATGGCATTGCCCAACTTCTCTTAATGTCTAAACTACCAAGTGAAATAAACCACTATCCAAAGGCAAACCAAATAAAAAATTTCTAATCTAAATATACCTTATTGCTTATTAGAATGACACACATACAAATCCACGTTTATAAAAAATGCTCAGTGACACATATTAGAGGGGCCTAAACAAACTACTGAAATATATAACTACAGATTTTAGCATAATTGCTAAATCACAATGTGCGTGATAAAAAATTTATTTAAGATTGCTATTCTTTCAATGAGTTTTCTATACTAAAGGAATGAGGTATGCATGCATTAAGTGTACACCAGTTTGTAGATCTCGTTTTAGTGACAGCCTGTGTAATTTATACATCAGCACCAAGGGACAACCTTACAGAATTCCTCTGTATGACATAAAAATAACGTTCTGAAAGTACAACAAGAATGCATATAGCATTAAACTGTTGACAGCATCTTAGATTAGCCCACAAGATAATGGCAGTATAATTTGTTTTGCTTTTTTAAAACCAAATGTTAAGAAAAAAGCCACCACCTTGAGTGTGTGTGTGTGTATGTATACATATATATGTATATATATAAATTTATATGCACTGAGGATTTTAAAAACTTAGCGTACATGTTAAATTTTAGGCAAAGTTTAGAGGGGAAAAGACATAAATGGAAACTATGTTTTGATGAAAGATCTTTGAGAATGCTGAATTACTAAATCCCCATGAAATTTTCTACCCAAATTAGTGATTAAAAACTCAGGTTGAATATCTTTTGGAGGGGGTGGGTAGATGAAGTTAACAAATCAAACAAATTGTTTTTCTATTTTTTCCAAATCCAAACGTTGCTGAATATGTGGAACCAATTTTCCTTTCCTAGACTAGTTGCTCAATTCATTATCTACTTTTTCAATATTGAATAAATGTGTTCAACAGTAATCCACTTAAATGGGCTCAAGTTCTATAAAAAATGTGAGCTGTACTAAATGCTATGGGAAGGAAAAACCACTATCAGCTAAGGGCCAGTGTTTAGGATACACATCCTAACATCTCTGATTCTGGGTTGACTTGTCCTATAAAGGAAAATAGGGCAGTTTCTTAATCATAGTACTGCTACGTTTTATTCAGGTAGAAGGTTTCTTACCTTACTGCTCCCTTGAATTCATCTTTTGATCCCAGGGTTGGTAATAGCCCTAGGCTGGTGATGTACTTAAAACTTTACTTGACAGAGGGAAAAGTTCATTTTACAGCCTTTTATCTATAAATCATGCCTCACTTTAGGTCATGACCCAATTACAAGCAGTCCCTGGGTTACAAACAAGACAGGTTCTATAGCTTTGCTTTGAAGTTGAATTTGTATGTAAGTTGGAACAGGTACAGTTACCTATTACCCTCCATTCTTTTCTTTTTAGAGACAGAGTCTTACTTTGTCATCCTCCGTAGAGTGCCATGGCGTCACAGCTCACAGCAACCTCCAGCTCTT
>CAUYRH010049182.1:0-40881 GCA_963574655.1 Perodicticus potto | reverse complement strand
AAATTTTGTCACTTTGCATGTCCCTTCACATGTACTGGCTCCTGCGTGGTGCCCTGCCTGTTGTGTGACACCCTCCTTTGCAGTTCTTGAGTTTCTGAGACGAGAAGCAGAATGTCTGACGGGAACTGAGGGTGGCCAGGGCTGTTAGAGCACCTGGTGATCACAGTGCTTCT
This sequence comes from Perodicticus potto, assembly GCA_963574655.1. Lineage (NCBI taxonomy): Eukaryota > Metazoa > Chordata > Mammalia > Primates > Lorisidae > Perodicticus > Perodicticus potto. The sequence continues at coordinate 40,708 of CAUYRH010049182.1, read as the reverse complement.
CGACTACCTCGCATCATTGTGGATTCAAGTGTGCTGCCCATGGCTTTCCTGCAGATGTTTAGACTATTATAAAGTGTGCCATGGGGACTCAACTGAGCATGGAAAGATAATTTTAGCTAGTACTTGCAGTGCTTGGTGCTGGGGACCCGAGAGCGCTGCCTGCCACTAAGAGCAGTGAAGTGAGGCCAGACACAGAATCTCAGTATTGCCCTGAGTTGTGGGGACTCTCAGTGCCAACTTTTGCCTGCCTTATCGTCCAAATGAACGGTCAGTTTGGTGTCACGCACAATAGCAAGAAGTTTGACCCTCCGCAGTGTGATTTTAAAATCGCCCTGTCTCTGGCTGCACTTCCTATTCCTGGGGCTGGGAAATACTCCTTGCATCAAGGGGTCACTTGAAACAGAACAAAGACTCTTTTGGGGAAACTGCCTCTTAGCACCCTCTCACATATAGACAGCTTTGACTCCAGGGTGGTACTTTTTTTTTCCAGGATGATGTTACTGCAGTTGAAATGCAATATGAATGAAAAGCTATTTTCTTAATGCGACGTTAACAATAGGCACAGCTATGTGCCTACTATATTCTGGCTGGACTTGATGTATACTCTAACTTAAGAAATAAATAATGTGGAACAAGAGACATGCTTTGTTTCCCATTCTGTGTTGTTGGCTGCATGGCAAGTGTTTGAGCACCATGCTGGGTCTGCCTGTGCATAGTCACCTACTTTGGGGCCAGGCGCTCCTCCAGGTGAGCAGCCGCAAGTGAGCCCTGCTTTAATTTCTAATGTTTAAATTGCTTTGAGGCAGTCTTGCTTTGTCACCTTGGTTAGGGGGCTGTGGCATCATCATAGCTCACACAGCCTCCAACTCCTGGGCTGAAGTGATCCTTCTGCCTCAGCCTCCCAAGTAGCTGGGGCTACACGTGGGCATCACCACACCTGGCTAACTTTTTCTTGTTTTTGTAGAAATGGAGTCTCACTCTTATTCAGGCTGGTCTCAAACCCTTGGTCTCAAGCAATCTTCCTGCCTTGGCATTTCAGAGTACTGGGATTACAGGTGTGAGCCACCATGCCTGGCTGAACCTTGCTTTTTTTTTTTTTTTTTGAGACAGTCCTACTATGTCACCCTCAGTATGGTGCCGTGGCATCACAGCTCACAGCAACCTCAAACTGTTGCGTTTAAGTGACTCTCTTCCTTCGGCCTCCCAAGTAGCTGGGCTATAGTTGCCCACCACAACGCCCAGGTATTTTTGTTGTTGTTGTTGTAGTCATTGTTGTTTAGCAGGCCCAGCTGGGTTCAAACCTGCCAGCCCTGGTGTTAAGTGGCCAGCGCCATAACCACTGAGCTACGGGCGCTGTAGCTGAGCCTTGCTTTTAATAGGAACCAGAATTTTCCAAAAATCCTTCAATTATAGGTTCTTAGCATACAAAGAGAGCAATTAAAAGGTGTAGGAGTGCTGAGTATGCTGCTTGCTAATGAGAAGGGGGGGTAGAGTGAACAGCATTTCTTAGGAAGGTAGGTCACTGGACTTGGGCACTCTACATACACAGCCAAGGGGCAGCAGACCAAAGACTGTCCTAGCAGCAGGGCTGCAATTTGTCCCCCAGCTCTTCCTCCACCTTAACCTTTGAGTATAGGACCAGTGGCTAAAGGTCACTGTCCTGAGTGGTTTGTCCTCTAAAGTGAAATTGTGGGGTGTTGGTGACACCCTCTGGCCTCTTAAGTACACCTACCTAGGGATGAGTTGTCTCTGCAAAGTCTGTGGGAGGCAGGAGCTGGATCTCAGGCCTGATGGCTTATCAGTGCTAACAGCCTTTACTCCTCTTTGAAATTTGAGGAACTGGAGGTTGTGGAGAAAAATGTTCCCTTCTCTCACCATTTGGCCCAGCTCCTACATCAGAGAGGTCCAGAAAAGAACTGGGCTATCAGTTCATCTATCATTTTTCTCACTAGTTTGAGGCCTAGTTCCATCACCCTTGAGGCCCAGAAGCCAGAGTCCCTCCCCCCTGACCCATGAGCAACCTGCCTTTGTCTACCTGTCTTTCTCAGAGACAAAATATCTTCACTTACAGAGAGATCTTCATACTTGCCTTGGTACTTACTGAGCATAATTTTAACTTCTTTTCCTACCTGGTAGACGCATCAGATAGTTTTCATTTAAAAAATAGAGATCAGGGATGCCTGTGGCTCAGTGGGTAGGGCGCTGGCCCCATATAAGGAGGGTGGCAGGTTCAAACCTAGCCCTGACCAAACTGCAACAAAAAAATAGCCAGGTGTTGTGGCGGTTGCCTGTAGTCCTAGCTACTTGGGAAGCTTAGGCAGAAGAATTGCCTGAACCCGGGAGTTGGAGGTTACTGTGAACTGTGTGACGCCACGGCACTCTACTGAGGGTGATAAAGTGAGACTCTGGCTCTATTAAAAAAAAAAATAGAGAACAGGGGGGCGGTGCCTATGGCTCAAAGGAGAAGGGTGCCGGTCCCATATGCCGGAGGTGGTGGGTTCAAACACAACCCCGGCCAGAAACTGCAAAAAAAAAAAAAAAAAAATAGAGAACAGAGGCCAAGCATCGTGGCTCATGCCTATAATCCTAGCTCTCTGGGAGGCCAAGGTGGGTGGATTGCTTAAGCTCAAGGAGTTTGAGACCAGTCTGAGCAAGAGTGACACCCCTGTCTCTACTGAAAGAAACAAAAACAAACTGAGGCAAGAGGATCTCTTGAGCCCAAGAGTTTGAGGTTGCTGTGAGCTAGGATGCCAGGGCACTCTACCAAGGGCAACAAGATGAGACTCTGTCTCAAAAATAAATAGATAAATAAATAAATAAATAAATAAAACCCTGAACATTCCAGCCAGTGTGGTGGCTCATGGCTGTAATCCTAGCACTCTAGGAGGCCAAAGCAGGTGGATTGCTTGAGCTCAGAAATTCAAGACCAGCCTGAGCAAGAGCAAGACTTCGTCTCTACTAAAAATAGAAAAACTAGCTGGGTATTGTGGCAGGTGCCTGTAGTCCCAGATACTTGGGAGGCAGAGGCAAGAGGATTGCTTGAGCCGAAGAGTTTGAGTTTGCTGTGAGCTACGATGCCATGGTACTCTACTGAGGCAACAAAGTAAGATTGTCTCAAAAAAAAAAGGACATTCTGGGTTGGGCACGGTGGCTCACACCTGTAATCCTAGCACTCTGGGGGACTGAGGTGGTTGGATTGCTTGAGCTCAGGAGTTTGAGACCAACCTGAGCAAGAGTGAGACCCTGTGTCTACTAAAAAAGAACAAAGAAACAAACTGAGGCTAAAGGATCACTTGAGTCTAAGAGTTTGAGATTGCTGTGAGCTATTATGCCATGGCAGTGTACCCAGGGTGACAGAGTGAGACTGTTTAAAAAATAAAAACATTCCCACAACTGAGGGTCTGACATGCCCACTGGTGACAGTAGTACTTCCACAACAGTGCGGACTCAGATGTGAGGTGACTTGCGAATCTCTCCAGTGGTTGTGTTCCTGCCCCTGACTTTCAGGTGGCTTCAGCTGACCAACTGTCACGTGCTGGCCACTTGCCATAACTGTTACGAGAGAAGGGACTCTCAAACAGCTCTCTAAGGCTTACAAAGTCCCACTGGCCCTGGCTGTCGCAGACAGTACTATGCTAGGGGTGAAGGCCAAAGGAGGGCAGCCTTCCCTGCCTACTGTTTACTGACCCTACTTGGATGCTTTTCCCTGATGGGGAGGAACCACAGCAGTGTGCCTCCCATGTCCCCACAGTAAGCCTCCCTTCAATCTAGGGGATCTGTGCAGGTTCTTAGCAGTCTGTAGTAGCTGAACTGAACCCTGACTTTACCCTTCTTTTGTAGGAACCTGCTATTTCTCAATAAAAGCATCTCTAAGGACTGTGAGGCCTGGACTAGCATCTAGTATTGGTCTTGGCACATGGAAGTTTCCCACAAATGCTACTCCTGACTTCCAGAGTAATGCATTCTTTATCTGTATAGTTTCCAAGCAGCCTTGATGATCCTGGGGCAGCTCAATGGGGTGGGTAACAGCAGCTCTGTAACTTGTCAAGATACATACACCCATTGTCACATTTGATCACAGCATGAGAGATAGCCAAGGCAGGGGTTATATCCTGTTTGCTAAGTGGGAAAACCAGGTCTCAGAGCAGTTTTGATTGGTTCAGGAAATGTCACCTGGCTGGGGAATGGAAGGGCTGGGGTCCCAAAGTTATTGTCTGTGTTGGCTCTATAGATGAGGCCAAGGGCCTCCAGACCAAGGAAGTATTAGAGAATCAACTGAAATGTATTCTGTGGGACCCCAGTCCCGTGAAATGCCCCATTTGATAAGGTTAAGTGAATTCCTGGTAGCTGACACCCCAAATTTAGGAGATTTCCTTGATTATTTCATCAGCAGATATTTACTGGATACCTACCACATGCCAGCCATACCAAAATCCCTGGCTCCCAGAGCATGTATTTTAGTGGGGGGAAATACCAAATATACACAGTGTGACAGTTCTGTGGGGAATAAAGGTGAAAACAGGAAAGGGATGAATGGCTGTGCTGTGACTGTGCAGTTTAAAAAAGGATGAGAGAAAGGTTGAGCATGGACTTGAAGGTGGAGAGGAAAGGAAATAACCATGAAGCTGTTTGGGGGATAGCATTCCAGGCCGGGTAGCAGCCAGTGCAAAGGCCTAGAGGCAGGTGTGCAAGTGAGACAAGCTGGTAAGTGTGGCTGAAGTGGCTTGTGCAAAGGGTAGAAGGGATAGAGGTTACCTGGGCTGATTGTGGAGAACTTTTCATGAGATGGGAGCTTGGAGGGCTTGGAGCCCAGGCACAGCATGATCAACCTCTGGCTTCCCAGGCGGAGAGAGCAGGGGAAATGTCCAGAGCAGAAATCTTCTCCAGTGGCAGGAGGGGCCTTGGAATGGAAGTCAGACCCTTCTTGTGCAGGAGTTACTCTGTGCCATAGTGAGTATAAATGACAAAATGTCCCCATCCAATGTCATTAGGTGAAGCAGATGAAGCAGAGGCCAAGCACTCTGCCCCCTGGGGCCTGGTCTGAGCTGGGCAGGAGACTGAACGTCTGGGCCCCTCTCTGCAATAGCTCTGCATAGTAGGAGCCCAGGGCCGGTGTCTGGGCATGGCACTTGTGTCTCAGTAGCATCTAACTGGCTGACCAAGTGTCTGAGAAAGAACGATTCTTGCCCCAGGAGCATGTAATTCATTAAGAAGCTTTGACAGCCATAACTTCTAGCAAGTCAGGAGTGGGGACTGCAGGGTGGCTTATTTGCCCTGTAATGACAGTCATGGAATATTTCTCATCATTTGCAAGGGGCTCCAAGATGACAAATCCTTTCTGGCACTGTGTAGCCAAGTAGAATCATGGACCCCAGCCTGAGCCAAATGAGCATTTTAGGGGGACAGCCCGCACCTTACAGCTCAACCCTAGGGTATCCTTGGCCAGGGTTTTACAAGTTCTTGTCCAAAGTAAGATTCCTTGAGGATAGTGCTGAGAGCAATTTCTTAGCCACACAGACCAGGGTCTGCTCAGGGTTAAAGCCATGTGGGGACCAGCCCAGGTGCAGTGTTGAAGGAGCTCCCATTCACCTCTGAGTGGCCCAGGTGGATTTTATTGGTAGGACTTAGGCTCAAATAGGAAATTCCTGCATGTCCCTGTGGAAAGCACAGCAACATTCTGCCTGCTGGACCCTCACAGGACACAGCAGGTGCAGGAGATGGGCCAGTGCTGCTGCAACTGCTGTTGGAGCTGCTCCTTCTCCACTGTCAGGACCTTCACCTTCTCCTCTAGCTTGCCCAGCTCCACCATCCACTTCTGGGGGACGTTGTAGAAGTAGAAGGCTGAGCTGACGTTGAATCACACCAGCTCACCCTCCTGCCTGGGGTTGAACTGAGGGAAGCAAGGCCCCAGGAGCCTGGGGGGCCCCTGAGGTAGGTGGGAAAGCCAGGTCCCTCAGCTGTGTTGCCCCCTGTGACCGTATCACCCGCCTTAGGGGTCTTGAGGAAAGCTGCCAGGCCCAGGGAAGGAGCTATCTTCTGCAGCCCCTGATGTTCCCCTCTGAAAAAGGCTTTTCCCTGGGATTGTTCAGCGCCCCTTCCCCATTTCTTTAGGGCCTCTCCTAAAATACAGTATATAGTCTTCAGGGTTTTCTTGTAACTTCTTGCTATTCAGGTCTCCTGGCTTCCTTAATCACCCAGGATGAATGCCTTAACCCTCCAAGGAGTGTATTTCAGACACCACGAGAAGTGGGGTACTGCGTAGATTTTTAAGAGAGTGCTTGGGTTTCTCCCTCCCTAGCAGCCACTGAATAGTGGTGTGGGGGTTGCAATGGAGTAGTTTTAAGCCTGCCCCTCCCTGTATTTATGGGGCAACACCGAGGGCTTGTCCAGGACTGCTTGGTGAGTGGCCAAAGGGCGCCAGGGTCAGCTGGCTCACCCCGCCTATGCTGGGCTTCCTTACCTGCCTGCACCACTCTTGGATGGCGCTGGCGGGCAGGGGGCCCTGGATGCTTCCCTCGCGCCGCAGGAACACCTCCCCCTGGTCTGTCTGGTAGAGCTGTGGCTCGCCCTGGACCTTAGGGGTATGCACGGTCAGGCGGATCACCTTGGTGAGAGCAACAGCAGCTCTGGCAGGGGTTGCATCTGACAGCTGGAGGCCCTCAATCCCACTCAGGCTGCTCCTCGTTGCTGTCCAGCTCTGCAGGGCAGCCTGGTAGAGCTGGAGCTGTGGCCACCCCCAGCCTGTCCTCCAGGGCCCATTCCACTGCTCCCTGCCCCAGGACTGTGCAGCATGGGGCATGATCTTGTGGAGTGATGACAGGTGGCAAAATAGACCCACAGGCTTTCCCGTTACACAGGCTCACCTTGAGGGGCACGCTGGTGGCCGAGGTGCTAACCACTGGGATGAAGGTGAGGGTGTAGGCGTCGGGAAAGACCTGGGGCTTGAAGGCCTGCAGGATGGAGTCCACCAGCAGGCGTGTGCGGTCCTCATCGCGGTGGCTGCAGCGGATGCCCTGCACCAGGCCACTGTCCTCGACGCCCACGAGCAGGCTGCCGCCCTCACTGTTGAGGAAGGCACACACATAGCGCCGCACGTGGTGCTTGAAAGCCAGGCTCAAGTACTCGCCGCCACCCCGCTTGAACTCCACATTGCGGGTCTCACTGCCCAGGAAGGCGCCCTGGAAGAGCTGCTCCTGGCCCCTGATCTCCTGGTACATTATGGCGCTGTCAGAGCACACACCACTGGGCCGGCTCTGGCAGCTCTGCTGCTGCCGCGCCCGAGGCCCTTTAGGCGACCTGGCTGCGGGCAGTGGGAGGTCGGAGCCAGGTCTGGGGCTGTGGCTAGGGCTGGTGCTTGGACTCCGGCCACTGTCGTCCTGCAGGGGTGGGGATCAAAAGCAGGGTGTATAGGTCCAGATAGGAGTCAAGACACTTGACCTTGAGACAGACTCTGTAAACCCCCAACTGCACCCCTGTCTGGGGTCCAGCCCTCATGGGTATCTTGACACCTACTCCCAGGCTGAGGGGCCCAATTCTGTCAATTCTCTGCTTGTAGCTAATGCAAGAATCGCTGCAGATCGAGGGTTCAAACCAGCCACTGCTGTTTCCCCTGCTGGGCTGGGCTCCTAGATGAGTGGTGGGATGCCTGGGAGGTTCAGAAGAGATTTCTGCTTCCTGAGGCTGGGAGCTGAGACACCCAAAGGCCAATCTTTTCCTACTTGGGTTGCAGATAGGCCTGTGAGGCTCAAGACTGGATCATTCCAGGAGGTATCTCAGCATTCTGAGTCCCCTGTGACAGAGCTGCAGGTCCCTGAATTGAGGGGCTTCCAGAGACCTCCGACACCTTCCTGATCTCTTTGGAACCTTAGCCCACCATTTTCCAGACTATTGAAAAGTCCTCCTAAATCTCAATTTTCCTCCACCCTTCCAGAGTGCCCTTCTATGGCTTCAGTCCTGCTGAAGGAGAGCTCAGGTATGAGCCTCCTCACAGCCACTTCCCTCCTCACCTCAGCCTTACTGGTCTCCCTGCCTCCAGGCTTTCCTCTTCCCAGCCACCCCCCTCACTGACCCTAAGTGCAAGTCAGACTGTCACACCTCCATATACCCCTTTCCTGCCTGTGGGCTGGGGTACATCCCTAGCAGCCCTGCAGCTCCACAGAGAAGACAAATTTATCTGTTTTAGGAACAATAAATTATAACAAATGCGAAATCAGGTACAGGTGTTGAAATGTAAGTCACAGAGCTGTTTAGTTCTGCCAACAGTTTAAACACCAGGGGTTTTTACCTGAAAGAAAAGAAAAACTAAGATTGTTTTTCTTACGGGGTGACCTGTTCTGACTCCCCATCCCTTAGTTAAGCCAGCCTTTTAGCCCTGTTCTGCCTTGGTCTACAGCCTTGGTGACTTGCTCCATACCCTCTGGCCTAGCTCCTTCCTCAGTTCCCCCTACACCTTCATCCTGAGTTCCAGGGTATTTGTCCTGCAAATGCAACACTGCCCTTCACCGGCAAGGTTTCCTTTACATGTGTCCTTTGCCTGGAATGTCTTTTCCCCTGAGGGTGAGTCCAATTCTTTTAAGTCCCAGCCTGGACTTCACTTTCCCTGGGAATTTGTCCCCAGAGAGCAGTGTGAACCCTCTGTGTCCTCCCTTGCAGCTTTGTGATCAGCTTTGTGTCTGGCTCTGCTCACAGATGCAGGGCCTGTGGCATGGAGTGGGCGTTTGTCAACTGAGCAAATGAGACTGGCCAAGGGGACAATCAGGACTCTTGTGTAGCCCAGGCCTCCCAGACCTGGAGGCTGAAATGAAAACGCAATCAAGGAGGAGGCCTACCCTTTGGCCTTCAGGCGAGCACCTGGACTGGAGTTACACTGTAGATCAATGTCCCTCTGGTGAAAGTTGGCAGTACCAGTCTCAGGCCACGATCATTTGAGTAGCAGCCCTCAAGTTGGCGGATTAGTCCCCGTTCCTCAAAGACACTCCTCTATCCCCACTCTGCAGGCCATTCACATCCACCCCTACTCTACAGGCCAGTCACACCCAGCCTTCTCCCTAGGGTAAAGCTCTGGGGTTTGCTTGGGTAAAGTCTCACCTCTCTGCGGTTGAAGGGACCCCGGCCCTCACCCAGCACCAGCTCCTTCCCATGGGCTGCCAGCTCCTTGAGGATCAGGTGCTCTTCCGAGGCCATCTGCAGGCGCCAGGGGAGGGAGGCCAGGGTGGCCTTGTGGGTGGCCACCTGCACCAGTGCGTAGGCCTTCCGTGGCCGTTTCACCACCTCAATGTGCTCCCGTGCCACCGGTAGCTCAAACCGCTCCAAGGTGTCTCGCAGCAGGCACGTGAGCACAGGCACTGAGAACTGGGGGTTCAGATTGCCCACATAGAGAGTATGCATTCCGGGAACCGCCTCAAGGCTCGAGTCCTTGGGCAGGGACTCTTCTGGGGGGAGCTCTCGTAGGGGCTGCTCACCCTGGGGCTCCATGAGGGGCTCCTGCACCTGTATTTATGCTGATCTCTTCCTGGGGATCATGGGAGGTCCCTCAGAAGGGATTCGAGAATTCCTCGCTGCCAGCTGCTCCTCCCAGACCCTGGGGCTCTCAAGGGAGAGCACAGGGCCTCCCAAGGGACTCAGGGGTACCAAGGCTCCTGGGAGGCTCACAGATTGGCAGAGACTGGGCAGGGCCAGAGAGAGGGAGGGCACGGAGGGGCGGCAGGAAGAGGCCTGCCACCCACCCACGGCCTAGGACAGGAAAGAGGAGTCAGGCAGGCCTTGAACTAGACACAGCCTATGGGAAGACAGAGGGATTTGCCCAAAGATGCATAGAAGGGACCAGAACTCAGGTCTCTGAGGACCCCACAATAACCTTCCAGTGGCGCCAGGGGTCCTGTCTTCCCTCCCCAGTCCACAGGTAGGGGCCTCCTAGGTGCCCTCAAAGTTTCCTGCCCACCAGAAAATTATTACTGCCTGCAGGAACCAGAGAAACCTTTTTAAAAGGCCCTTTTGGAGAAGAGGCCTTAACCCAGGACTCTCAGGACTGGCCAGTGGTTCCATTGTTGCTCCTCCCTGCCTGGTGTAGAACCTAGTGTGAGAAGAGCAGTGGCTCAGAAACTTGTCAGGGCTGGGTTAGAGAGTTTTGGAGCAAAGGTTTTCATGCTTTTGGCACACTGACAAAAGTATGGCCCCGCCCCACAAAAATGGCTTTTGCATATATACGTATAATTTGAGGATGCTCATAGATCCTAAAAATTCCTAGTCTAGACTGAGTCCTCCACTTTTGGTCCACAGAGCAGAAGGGAGTAGGGGTACAACAAAGGTTAGAGATGGGGCCCCTGCACCCCCCATCCCCAGGCCGAGGAGCCTCATTCTTGAGCTGTGTACATATGTGCACACACCAGCCCCTCTACTGACCCCTACACACCTAGCTTCCAGTTTGCATGGTAGATGCCAACAGCCTGCATCTTCTCAGATGGAATCCTTGAGGCAGTCTGGGTCTGTGGACTACCATGGCTGGGGCGAGGGCATTCAGGTCAAACAGAAATAGAACGAAAAGGGAGGCCTATGACCTTCATGTCCTGATGGCTGCTGGGGGAGCAGGGGAGGTGCCTGCCCTGAGCTCCCACAGCTCCCTGACCCCTGGCCAGCAGCTCTCTGGGTACTTGGGGGCTTGGCACAGGGGCAGCAAGAACCAGGGTTATAGGAAGTGGGCGGGGCCTGCACAGCTACCTCTGTGATCTCATGAGGGTCAACAATGCCTTCTTGGCCACTCTCAGGCAGACAGAGTTGGAGAAGGCAGGCAGGAAAATCCCCAGCTCCCCGTGAACCCTGTCACCCACTGGAAGCAGATCCAGCCTCCCACCCACCTTGCAGGTTGGCTGTACGTCTTCCTTTGTCTGATAACTTCCAGAATCCAGGGGCTGAAGACATGCTTCCTCCTTCCTTAGGTCTCCCCAGTGCCTATGCAGGCCACCAGTTGCCACCTCATTTAGTCCTGTCATCTAAAGCCTCCACTCCTGTCTTTGGTCACAGGCTCCACTGAGCACTGACAGGGCCCACTGACTGATGGATCAGAATGCATGTGGGTTCCAAGGCTCCCTTGACATCAAGCCCTTCTCTAGGTCAGAGACAGAGCCTGCTGTCCAGAAAGCCCCCCAAAATAAGTCAAGCATTGCCATCTCTTTGGAAGGACAGGGCTGATACCTTCTGTTTGACACAACTTTCTTTTTTTTTTATCTCCCTCTGTAGAGTGCTGTGGTGTCACACAGCTCATAGCAACCTCCAACTCCTGGGCTTAGGCGATTCTCTTGCCTTAGCCTCCCGAGTAGCTGGGACTACAGGCGCCCGCCACAATGCCCGGCTAGACACAACTTTTCTTTTTTTTTTGACTCAGAGCCTCAAGCTGTCACCCTGGGCAGAGTGCCCGTGGCATCATAGCTCACAGCAACCTCCAATTCCTGGGCTCAAGCGAGTCTCCTGCCTCCGCCTCCCAAGTAGCTGGGACTACAGGCGCCCGCCACAATGCCCGGCCATTTGACACAACCTTTCTTAATGCAGGAATCTGTTCTTGGATGGGTGGGGGTTCTGGTAAGTGCTGTTCATTTGCAGTCCACACTACTTTGGTAAGCCCTGATAGGGGGCAGTGAAGATGGCAAGCAAAGGCAGGTGCCAACTGAGGGAGCTGTTTGACACTGGAGAGAAGCTGCTTTCCCTGTGAGCAGCCATTCTGAAGATGTTACTGAATGTTTGTTCCTATAGGACCCACGCAGTAGTTTGTGTGGGGAACTTGAGACAAGAGACAATAGTGTAGGGGCAAGGGGGAGGCTCAGGTCCTTGTGGCAATGTGAGGCTTTGGGGAAAGCCTCTCAGGTGATCTCTCCTTGGCTTCCCTCAAAGCCAAGTGGGACACGGCTGTGTCCATAGCTGAGTTAGGGAATGATGGCTCTGATCTCCCCCTACCCCCTTCACTTCTCCCTCAAACCTTTGTCTCTGCCATCCATGAGCTTCTCTCTTAGCAACTGGACAACCAAGGCTGGAGTTGTTCTGAGAGGGTCAAATCAAGTTGTGTTGTGGTTGAGCAGTGCAAAAACAGATAGCTGGCCAGGAGAGATGGCCTGAGGTGAAACACCTGAATACAACCTGAGGCGTTCTCCCTAATCATCTAGAGATCACCCTGCTATGGGGTGGCTGTTCTGCATGACACTTCCCAAAGGGACTTGAGTGCCAAAACTTCCCCCACTCTTCTTGGCTATCTCTTTAAGCTGCTGTATCACATATTTCTCTGGAGACCTTAACAGCCTTCTATGGGCTGAATATCATCTTTCATTGTATGCCCTAAATACATGTACAAAAATTTTGTAAATACAGAAATGCATTGCAATGTAATTTTTAGCACTGTAGGCTTTTTGACAGTATTAGGAAGTACAGGTGCTTTGTAGGCAGCTCAGAGTGGCAAGTTCATCAGTATTGTGGGATAAGCAGCCCTGTTAATCCTCTTGCTGGATACCTTACTGGCCAATTTCATTTGCTGGCACTGCAGAGAAAACCCCTAATTTAAGGTAATTTAAGGTTATTTATGAATGTGAGGTGGCGGTTAAAGATGAGGGGCAGAGATGCTGTAGAATGCTATTTTTCATGTTATCTGGACGGTGTGCATATGGCCATGATTTCTGAAACTATATCAGGGCAGGTGTCTGTCTTCCTGTCTTCCCCTAGCTCCAGAATCAGTCTTTGCCAACTGCCCAAAGGAGCAGAGGGACAGGGAAGGGGAATGAAAAATGTGGGTGGAGGACAGGATGTTAAAGGAGTGTTGTAGACACAGCCTTCAAGGTCCTGGGACCCATGTCATTCATGCTTCATAACACCAACTACCCAGAGATTCACAGCTGACTTCTGACAGGATCTAGCTCCAGCCACCGTGGGGTATCCTTGAGACTGAGTGGCTCTGGTCCAGTGTCTGTGCTCTGGATGCTGCTGGCCTCTGTGAGCATCTGCAGTGGCTCTGGTATTGCAGGCACAAACACAAAGTTCTGATGCCTGGCTGTGGCTGTCCCTGGGCTGGAGGTTTGAAGCAGTGGCCATCCATGAGCTGCTTTCATAGGAATGTGAGAATGAGGGAATGTGGTGGCAAGACCAGGTCCCATGACCGAGGGTATCAGGGTAAAGCAGCTACAAAAAGCTGAGGGGTGGTGAGAGAAGGAGTGTCTGGACTCTCTTTTCTCCAAGGTTTTCCACATTTTTAATTTTGGTGGTAAGGAGGATGAGTCACCTTTAGGTTCTTCCAAGGAGAGAGTGTGGCACTCAGCATGAGGACAGAAACAGTGACCACTTGGCCCACCAGTGCCCCAGCCCAGAAAAAGATGCCAGGGAGTTCCACAGAGATGTCAGTGAGGTGTCTGAACAATGGAGCCAGAGTGGAGGGCTGACATGGACCATGGCCAGCAGGCAGGGAGGAACCAAGGATGGGGAAGGGGCAGAGGGTTCCAGAAAAATGCCTTTCCTCTTTTGGCTTCAGCCTTAGTGGAGCCTAGACTGTTACCTCTGAATGCTTCCTGTTTCCCTCCTGATCCCAGCACAAAGCCAATGTCATCTCCTCATCACAGCATTGAGGGTGGGCACGTGAAGCTGGTCCCCCTGGCCTGTTTTCCTATACACCTTCCCACTCTGTGGGCTGCTGGACTGCTGGGGTCCACAGAGTTGTCTCTTGTGCTGCAGCATGTGTGCACTGGGCCTGCCTAAGGTTACTTTAACTGCTTTTGATGACTCTGGGTCACTATTAGAAAGGTTGGCTTTGTGGAATTATTTCAAAAATTGAGGGCTTTTTAAAAAAAAAGTAACATTATGCTAACCCCAGAGATTAGGGCAGTATGAATAAAGGGTTAACAAATCCCCTCCCTTCCTGTAGAACTTGACATTTGGGTACTTTTCTAGTTCTTTTTTCCTGGAAACCAAATAAAAGTGGAATGTCAATTGTTTCAAGGCAACATTACTTCTGTTAAAAAATGACACCAATTGTAAATTATCTGGACATGTAGTTGTATGTATTAACTACAAACACTTGCTAAAAAGCCACACTTTGGGCTTCCTATCGGCAATGACTCAACTGGGCACTTCCCTTGCAGAGACTCTGGAAGTTATGCCTATTAAGGTTGCTCAAAGAAGTATTAGCTTCCTAGGGGTATGCTGTCGTTAAGCCAAGGCAAACCTCACCTCTTCCTGCATGTCTCATTCCCTTGTTCCTGAGCTGTCACGTGGGCAACCAAAGAGAAGAGCTCCTGATGACTGTGGGCTCTGCAAGGACTCACCTCCCCCACTGAAGAGGACTGGAGCTAGGATAGGCATGCTGTCTTGCTGGCAGGCTGTATCCTGACATCCTTCAGCGTAAAAGCAGCGCTACAGAGCCTGTGGAAGTCCTGAGTCTGAATGGTAGCTGGATCTAAAACAAAGGCCCCTGGAGTTGTAAGCAGTAGGATGTATTTGTACCCCTCATGTGTATTAGCTATGGAATTTGGGGCAAGTAACTTAAGAACCTGTAAAATTGAGGTAAGAGTAGTTGTTACGAGGTTTAAATGAGATAATGTACATGAACAACTCAGCACAATAAGCCCTCAAAACAAGGGCTTACATACTCCTGTGGTGTCAATTGGCTTCACAAGGCCCAACCTTGCAACCTGTCTGGCCAGCCTACCCATGCCAGTGTTACCTTCAGTTCCTGTTCTCTTGGGTGGGGAGGATCATATCCAGGAGTTTGCTGTTAAGGTTCAGTAAGGCCCTCTTTGAAAGTACCCTGAATGAATAACACAGTCTACGAGAACTCAGGGTCCAGGAGTCTGTGGAAGATGGGGGCTAATTCTGGTTTGGCAGCCTTGACCCTGACTGTTCATGGTGACTATGTGAGAACCTCACAGGGGCCAAGTGGAAAAGATAAGTTAGTTACTATATCAGAATGAGGCACTGGTGAGAGCTGACATGGCCCTTGGAAATCTTCTCATCCAAACCTCCCATAGCCAGAGGGGCTCAAAGAGGGAAAATGAATCCCACCCTCTGAAGCTTCATGGCAAATAGCTGTGCTAGCTAGAACCTTAGCTTTGGGGTCAAATACCTAGCCTACTTTGGCACTTCTTGCCTGTGTGACCTGAGCTTAGGTTTCCTCACCTATAAAATGAGTTTGTTGTGAAGACTGAGATAATTCTAATTCATTTAGAGCAGCTTGTGCAGCACATAATGATATAGGGTGTTTGTTATTATCAAGTTACACTGCATGGAGCTGCTGTCTCCTACATCTCCTTCTCCTCTTCCAAACCCTCCATCCCCACTTTCTATAAAAAGGGATGTATGGCCCCGAACTTGAGTATCTGGTCCTTGGTCAGTGCAAGGGGCACAGTGTAGTCTGCGTTATCTCCTCATCCCTTGAGGATGAGGATGAACCAAGCCATAGAGGCTCTTTGGAGTTACTGACCCCAATATTGCTCTTTCCTGCTCTAGCTTTGTGTGGCTCCTATACTCACCACTGTCTGGGTATATCACAGCAAAGCAGAGGGCAGAGACTGGATTCACACACTATCTTTCCAGGGAGCCTATACTGGGGCCCCAGTGGGTATTTGGAAGCTGTACTCTAGGGACTGCTGGAATTAGAAGAATTCTTAAGGATAATCTTGTCCCAAACCTTCATTTTATATATGAGAAGATTAAGACCAAGAGAAGGGGAGTGACCTGCCTATTAAATGCATAGTGATTTGGTTGTCAACTGATTAAAAAGACACTGGCATCTATAATGGTTTTTA
The DNA here is from genome assembly GCA_963574655.1 of Perodicticus potto. Lineage (NCBI taxonomy): Eukaryota > Metazoa > Chordata > Mammalia > Primates > Lorisidae > Perodicticus > Perodicticus potto. The sequence goes on along the minus strand of CAUYRH010049182.1, from coordinate 24,938 downwards.
TTTATAAACAAATTGACATAAAGTAAGTTTGGATGGCAGCAGGAGCAGCTGAACTGCTGACTTGCTTACAAGGAAGCATATGCACGGTGGAGTGGATGGAACTGACTCCAGCCTGGAGACCCTTCCCTCCCATCCACTTTAGGAACTTCTTGGCCTAAAATCATTGGGCCCATCTTCCTCAGCAGCAATTATGGCCAGAGAAAGGAGCTATGGTGGGCAACAATATGGGGCAGGGTATTCTCATTCCCAAAGATGAGGGCTGGGACTACAAAGATCCCAGTGGGGTAAGAGAGAGGCAGGTGACAGGGACCTATTCCTCTCCATACTGAGTGACATGGTCAAGGCTTTATGTGTCCCCTCCAAAGCGAAAAGGCCCTAGAGCAGTGTCCTCTGAAAGGGGGCCACACATATGTGGAAGGAGCCTCTGGGGGACCAGGGCAGAATAGTCTCCTTCCTCCTGAAACTGTGTCTGGTGTGAGAAGAGTAGTTAACTGGAGGGTTTGCCCAAGTGCCAGAAAAAATAAATTAATAGTAAGAATTTTTTTTTTTTTTTTAAAGGTAGAGGTTTGCACCATGAGTTTAGAGTCTGGGGATCTGGTAAGAAGGCAGGAGCTGTGGGGAGATGGGGTACCACACCAAGCCCAGGGATGGCTGGGGGCCTGGGTGTGAGCATCAATTCAGGGCCCTGTCTTCCAAGGTCCCAGCGTTGGCCTCTTCTTGTAACAGTTGGAACGTGTTCAGTCTAAACTCCTGGTGAGAGGCCAGCCAGGCTTGAGAAATAAATAGAGAAGTACCTCAGAGCCACACAGGGCTGAGGGGAAGAGCAACGCCAGCCCTGGGCACCATACTCTCCCCTCCTCAGTCCTTCATGGAAGGACATATCGCAGTAGCTGGGGTAGCAGTGGTGGCTCTGTACAGCCTCCTGGAGTCCTGAGGTAGCCCAGAACTCCACTGAGGTGCCTGGGAGGGGGTTGATGACCCTCCTTCCTGGGAGAAGAATGCCCCCACCTGCTTGACCACTCAGTTGTTGAGTCTGCATCTCCCTGTTCAAAATTTGCCCTGCTTTAGCCGGTCAATGTGGTAGGAGAGCTTGAGTGCGGGCCCCAGCTTCAGACCCATGTACTTCATCATCATGTCACTGCGTAGCAGCAGCAAGGCCTTGCCATCGATCTCCTAGGGGATGGAGAGGTGGGAAGAAGTGGAGGGGGAGGCTCCATCAGAGACCTGGTTGGTGTGACCACCCTAGGGTCTGATTAAAGGCCACCACATACAGTGCAGTCTTGTCAACCTGCTGTGACAGTGAAGTCTACCTGTTCTCCTTACCTTTTGCCTTTAAGCATCCCTTCTCCCCAAGCATCTAATGCTGCACCTACCAGCTGAGGCTCTGCACCCACGTTTGTACTGTTGTTCTTCAGTCTCCCACCCTCCCAAACCACTGAGGCCAAGCTCAACTCCAGCTTGCCCAGGAAGCCTCTCCAGTCAGTGGACCTGTTTTTATATTGACCTTCAATTGTTATTTCGTGAGTTACTGTCTTTCCTGAGCAGCTGTGATGGAACAGCCCTGTCCATACATGGAGTGACTATGGACACTCCATGGACACAGGGACAGCACCAAGCAGCAGAAGCCATGGGGAAGCACGTTGGAGCCCCAAATCAGGAAAATGGTCACCGCAGGGGGGTCAGAAGCAATCCCTGGCCATGGAGCCAAATGGTAACTTGAACAGATGACAGGGATTTATAGGGGAGAAGCAGATGATGGGGGACTGATGAGGGTGGAGAGTTGGGGGTTATCTGGCAAGAGACTCTTTAAACTTGGGCTGAGGCCCCAGATTTTCACACCAAGGCAGGCAGATGGTAGAGCAAGCACTCTTGGGAAAAGAGATTGAGATCTGTCCCTGGGACTGAGCCACAAATCCAGTAGCAATGTGGTTGCATCACATCCTACATTAAAGAGTGAGCTGAACACAGTGCCCAGAGGTCTGTTTGAGACCCGAGATTCTGTTTTTAAGCTTTTTTTTTTTTTAAGCTGTTGCTCTGGATAGAGTACTATGGCATCACAGCTCACAGCAACCTCCAAATCCTGGGCTCAAGTGATTCTCCTGCCTCCGCCTCCCAAGTAGCTGGGACTACAGGCGCCCGCCACAACGGCTATTTTTTTGGTTGCAGCCGTCATTGTTGTTTGGTGGGCCAGGGCTGGATTCGAACCTGCCAGCTCAGGTGTATGTGGCTGGTGCCTTAGCCACTTGAGCCACAGGCACTGAGCCTGTTTTTAAGTATTTATGATGCTTCCTGTGTTTAGTTTCAAGGGACCTGGAACACATACATAGCCAATTCCCTTTAAGAGTATATAAATTACAGAAGCAAAACTCCCAGTGAACCTGGAAGGGGTCAGACAGGGGCACCTACGTGTTTTCGAAAGAGGTCAGCATGGGGTCCAAGCTGAGGATCAGCTTCCCGGACAAACTGCATCACGTCCTCGACTGTCCACGAGGAGGGGTCCCGGCCACTTAGTCGAGAGGCATCCCGGCTTTCCAGGTATCGGTCCGACCCTAAAGGACAGGAGGGTACCTACCATAATGAGTGGGGACTGGTTTGTAAATCCCCACCACTCTCCTTGGCACATCTCAATGGCTTTATAGATCTGATGCTCACAGCAGTGCTAGACCATGGGATCATGAGAGGAACTGGAGACAATCTAGGGAGGAAAGAGTTTTTCTATAAAGGGAAAGTGAAATCTGTTATTTAAGAGTAAATGTAATATTTGGAAGTAGCAGGAATTTCGCATTGAGATTGTGAATCAGCCTGAACCCAAGACAGCAGTACCAATGTGGTAAAGGGATTACTCGGATTCAGTGGCTGGGCAAAATTAAAATCTTTGGCATATGGGGAGAAAAAAAGTGGAAGATAATACCCTGGATTCTTTTCCAATGCCTCTAGCATAGCTGACCTCACTACAACCTGATCTACTAAAGCAGAAAACACTTTCTGCTTGGCTTCCAGGAATCTCAATGGTAATTTAGTGGTCTGCTTAGAAGTTTTATCTCAATTTTGGCTCAATTACAACTCCTTCCATTCCTCCTATGGGATTTGGGATCTGTATTTTGATCATCATCGGTCACACATCTCTTACATATTTTATCTCCTCTGCTTGGACTATGTCTCCTCTCCTTTCAATCTCTCCATTTCTTTCTTTTTTTTTTTTTTTAATCTCTCCATTTCTTTGAGCTAACTTCATCTTAGCTAAGCCCCTTCGTGAAACTTCTGGTTTATTCCTGAAATAAATGGTTTCACAAAGCATTTAGTGTATCTCTTGGTTAGAGCTTATTCTGTACACATTTTCCTACCATCACACCACACTTGTACAGGCGGCCCCAGGTTGTGAACGAGACAGGTTCTGTAGGTTTATTCTTAAGATGAGTTTGTATGTAAGCTGGAATAGGAACAATTTGCCTATTACCTGTAATAGCCTACATTTGTGTGAGTCATAGGTTAGTTGGATGTTTGTAACTTGGGACTGCCTGATCTATTCTTCATAAGGCAACCAAAGGAACCTTTAAAAAGCAGTAATTGAATCATGTCAATATCTTCTAAAAACTTAATGCAATGGCCTCCCGTTGCACATGGAATAAAACTTGAGCCCCCTTTCCATGCTTACCAGTAGATGGTATACCAGTGCTAGACCATGGATCTTGAGAGGCACTTGCTAGCTGGCCCAACTTGGCCTCATTTCACGCTCTGCACTCCTCCCCATATGCCAAACTCCTACCTCACTCACCATGCTGCAAATATACTATCCTTCTCTCTGCTTGAACAGGCCAACCTTTTATTCTTTGACTTGCAATTTCCTGTCTAAAATGCTCTTTTCCCAGATCTTTCTCTGACTCTTTCTCAACATTATCTTCTCAAATATCAATTCCTTAGGGAAGCCTTCCTTGATCTCCTAGTAAAAGTACTCAATTATCCACAAAGTCATTCTCAATCCAATTACCCTAGTTTTATTTCATCCACAGTACATATTATTAAGGTAATTTCATTACTCATTTATTTTATGTCTATAATCTCCTCCCAATAGAATGTAAGCTCTATTTTGTTCCCTGCTATGTCTCTCGCATATAAAAGAGTGCCTGATCTATCACTGTAGATGCTGAAACACATTTGACAGATAAATGAATGATCATATAAAAGTTACTTCTGTATTTTTCTGTCTCCCCCAACAAGACTATGTTTCTATTGAGGCAAGGTCCTTGCCTTGCTTATGCCAACATGCTGAGCATCAGGAGATGCCCTATAACACAACTACCAAGAGCTAAAACACATCTGTGAAAGCAGAAGGATCTAATCTCTTATCTCCTACAAAGGCTAAGAATCTCCTCTTGTTTTCCTTCCTTCTGGGTCCCAGGTCTAAAACTTAAAGTGTACTTTGCCTGGCCCAGCTCTCCGGGGAAGAGATTCTAGTATATTGTCTTTCGAGCTTACAACTGGGCAATGACCAGACTGGTGTAGAAGTGTGTTAGACTAGTAAGCAGGGGCTGTTTGGACTAGAGCCACAGAAATCCCAATAGCTTTTTAGAGGTATTAGTATATAAGAAGTTGAAGGCGGCTGTGTGAGCCAGCCACTTTTCCCTACCCTAAAAGTTCACTGCGATGCTAAGAGAAAAGCCAACTGCAGAGACTCCGGAGAGCAGAGAGAAGACATGGGAAGAGAATGTATATGCATGACTGTGTGCTTGGACCTTCTTAGCTAATTCCTCTACTTAGGGGCTAGGAATCACATGCACACACATGTGCACACGTGCAATATTATATTTAAACACACACACACGGAGTATGCTGTAGACTGAATATATGTTACCCTAAAATTCTTCTTCTTTTTTTTTTAGAGACAGAGTCTCATTTTATCACCCTTGGTAGAGTGCTGTGGTGTCACAGCTCACAGCAACCTTCAACTCCTGGGCTTAGGCGATTCTCTTGCCTTAGCCTCCTAAGTAGCTTGGACTATGGGCACCTGCCACAATGCCTGGCTATTTTTTTTTGTTGTTGCAGTTTGGCTGGGGCTGGGTTCGAACTGTTCGAACTTGCCATCCTCAGTATATGGGGTCTGCGCCCTACCCACTGAGCCACAGGTGCTGCTCATACCCTAAAATTCTTATGCTGAAATCCCCAGAGTGATGGTATTAGGAGGTAAGACCTCTGAGTTGAGTACCCATGAATTAGATTAGTCCAAGTAAAAGAGGCCTGAAAGAGGTCCCTTGCCTCTTTGGTCACATGAGGTTACAATAAGAAGTTGGCCATCTATAAACCAGGAAGCAAGTCATCATCAGACACCAAATCTGTTGGTACCTTGACTTTGGACTTCCAACTCCCAGAACTGTCAGAAACAAGTTTCTGTTGTTTAAATGCCACTCAGTTCATGGTATTTATTATAGCAGCCCAAATGGACTAAGGCAATTCATATACATAAATGTGTTTGTCTTCGCTACTCCCATTAGAATATAAACTCCATGAATGAAGGCACATGAGAAGTAGCTTATTTGTATGGTGGTTAGGAGAGACTTATCGGAAATGATGACATTTGAGCAAAGATCTTGAGGCAGAAGAGTGAATGGCTTGCTGATGGTGTAGCAGGAAGGCCAATGGGCCAGAGCAGAGTGATTGAAAGAGAAAGTGGTATGAGAGAAGATCTAAGAGGCATATATGTGTGTGTTGAGTGGCAGATGGTGATACAGATAATACAGGACCCTGCAAGCCTCTGAAAACCATTGGTTTTTCTGAGTGAACAGGCAGATTTTGAGCAGAAGAATAACATGAATCAATTTATAATGAGAAGGATCACTCTTTTTTTTTTTTTTTTTTGAGACAGAGCCTCAAGCTGTCACCCTGGATAGAGTGCTGGGGCATTACAGCTCACAGCAACCTCCAATTCCTGGGCTCAAGCGAGTCTCCTGCCTCCACCTCCCAAGTAGCTGGGACCACAGGTGCCCGCCACAACGCCTGGCCATTTTTTGGTTGCAGCCATCATTGTTGTTTGGCAGGGCCCGGGCTGGATTTGAACCGGCCAGCTCAGGTGTATGTGGCTGGCGCCTTAGCCTGTTGAGCCACAGGCACTGAGCCGAGAAGGATCACTCTTATAGTAAGTGTTGCCAATAGGCTTTAGGAGGACAAGGATAGAAGCAAGGGAGACCAATTAAGAAGGAGGCTGTTATAATAATCCAGGCAAGAGACAACTGAGGCATGCACCAGGGTGGTAGTGGTAAAAAATCCCTGATATATGGATAGTATTCTAGAAATTATAAAGAACCCCCACCATTCTTAGCTCATCTGACCTTTAAAATAGTCCTTGAAGGAGGTATTCTTACCATCTACAGTTTACAGAGGAGAGAACTGATGGAACAGAGAGGTGAAGTGACTTGCCTGGTTTCTGTCTTCTATTCCTATTTCTGCAGACAGTCTATCCCAGGGTTCTCCCCACTATTTCTCAACGTGTACAGCTAGTGGATGCTCTTCAAGGGGAGATGACTGCCTCAGTCTGAGAATGATTAAGGAAGGTGGGGCATACAGACAAGAGGCCAACTAGTAAGCTCACTTAATCATCCCTGATTAGTGAAATTAGAATGGAGATAAGACACTTAAATTCTCTGAGACAAACCTAGGGCCAACCAAATAGAATCCTCTTACAGCCACATAAGGTTCTTCAGGGTCAAAAGAGATTTAGACCATGACCAGACAGGCAGACTCATGAGGTGTTCTAAAGGAAGGGTAAAGATGTCCAGGAGACAACAGTGCCATGAGAGGCAACCTAGTGTGAAGTACTCCTGTCAGAAACAGGGCTTTGGGGAAGATAACAACAACAGTAACTCCTGTCATGCCTGGGAAATGACTTAGTTCCCCAAATGACTCCAGATCCCTTCTTTTGATTCTTTTAACATTCCTGTGGAAAGACCTTTTTGGTATTACTATCTCCATTTTGCCTATGAGGAAGGCCTGAGATCTGAGATGACTCACCCAAGTCCAAGGCAAGGGAGCTGTAGCTAGAATCAGCTCTCAGCTCTATCTCCACTTGAGAGCTTTTTATACTCCATTTTGCCGCTCTATTGGGGTTAGAATGGGGGAAAGGGTGTCACAGGCTTCTTCCTGTGTCAGTCTTCAAGAAAGCTTTCTCCTCACTGAGGCCAATTCTTTTCATTGAGGCTTTGCTAATAGTCTTCTTATTCTTTCATATCTCACACACCCCTGGGCTGGGGGAGGGCACAAGAAGGGTGTAGGGGTGATGATATCCTTGATCCTTACTGCTGCTTCCAGACCATTCTCCTTTGAAAGCTCATGTTTTTGTGAGGCAGATCATGTACTACTCCCTGCCAACTGCTCTTCCTGGTCACTATTATCTATATATCTCTGGGTTTCTAGCCCTTGTTAAATTAAGATTTTTTAGAACTTAGTTCATTACCTTCTGTTCCACACCAATTCCTACCATAATCCTCAGGCGCAATCTATTCACCTATCACGCCTCCAGGGACTTTTATCTCCACTCCAAATACCTACTGCCAGGCAGGGCACGATAGCTCACACCTGTGAGCTATGTGAGCTATCCTAGCACTCTGGGATAGCTCACATAGCCCTAGCACTCTGGGAAGTGGGTGGATTGCCTAAGCTCAGGAGTTCGAGACCAGCCTGAGTAAGAGTGAGACCCCCATCTCTACCAAAACTAGCCAGGCATGATGGTGGGTGCCTGTAGTCTCAGCTACCCAGGAGACTGAGGCAAAGGGATTGCTTCAGCCCAAGAGTTTGAGGTTGCTGTGAGTTAGGATACCATGGTACTCTACCCTGGGCACAGAGTGAGACTCTGTTTCAAAAAAAAAAAAACCCAAACCAACCCCCTTAAACCCCTAAATACCTACTGCTGAGATCACTGTCTGGTTCTGGCTGTCAATTGAAACCAATCCACTTCAGAATTTTAAACAGTCCGTTATCTGACCCCTAACCTCCCATTTTCCCAATTCTCTTGGGACTTATATACACTACAACCATTACATCAAAAAGTTCCTTAGCACATAAACTGTCCAGTTCCCCCATCCTTCAGCTGTGCCTTCTTACCACCTTGCCTTTCCAGATCCAGTGGTTGATGACTTAAAAAACTGCTGTCCCTCCACTAATTTCTTTACATACTCTCCCACTACCTCCCTACTTGCCCTACTACCTCAGCAAAAAACCCCTTTATTCTCAAACTGTCTTTTCTTACCCTAATACTAGGTCTGTAAGAAGCACAGAAGAAAACCATAGCTCTGGCAAACTAGTCTCTAAGTGTAGCTGGGTCCCTGATGTTTCCTGCAAATTATCTCTCTCTTGATCCATTATTCTCCTGTCTAATCTTTCAACACTCCTAACTTTTTTCCTACTCAGCCCTTTCTCTATTCACTGATGGACACACTCATTCTTCCCTCCTGTTTCAGAGAAGGTATGCCTCTTTCTGGCTTAAGACTGACCCATCTGTCTATACCCTTGATCCCTCTGATCCCTATTTTCCCCCACCACTCCTAAGACCTTACTTTCTCCTCTTTTCTACATTCTTAATTTTTTTTTTTTTAGGGAACTATTAAAATTTGCTTTAAGCATTTCTTTGGGGAAGCACACACCACACTTCTATTCAATGAAGAAAGACTTTTGTACAGTAGCCTTGTTTTTTATACCTATCATGCCATTAATTCACAGGGAATAGATTCTGGCACCTTATGCCCCTTTACACTGGTTCTCCTGTGTGCTCCGTAGTACACCTATTCTGCCATGAATTCATACAGAACAAGTTCCAGCATCTCAGGATCCTTTCCATTGGTTTTCACAGAGAGGGCTTCTCTGGGGGGAGCGGGCTGGTCTGGTGCTTCAGTTTAACCCAGGTACCTTTCTTTCTTTGGCTGCCTTCTTTTTCTGATCATTTTCCTTTATGCGTTTCAGGAAGCTATCTTGGCTCTTAGTGCTTAATATTCTCAATATGAACATTAATCCTCTTGGCAAGCATCTTGCCCTTTACTTGTTTGTTTATAACCATGCCAACAGCATGTTGGGAAACACTGTAGACTCTTCTAGTTTTGCCATGGTAACGTTTGTGTGGCGTGTCTTTTTGAACAGAACCCATTCCTTTGATGTCTACAGTATCACCTTTCTTGTTTAATCACAAGTATGTGGCCAAAGAACAACTCCATGTTTTCTAAAAGGCCTACAGAACATGTATCAGGTGCCTGTCCTCTTTCCCCTTTAGTTCATCATTTGGTGAATTACTGGGAGGATAGCATTACTCATAAACATCCCTGGGTAGAGTGCAGGGGCATCAGCCTAGCTCATGGCAACTTCAAATTCTTGGGTCCAAGCAATCCTCTTGCCTTAGCCTCCTGAGTAACTGGGACTACAGGTCCCCACCATAATGCCTGGCTAATTTTCTATTTTTAGTAGAGACGGGGTCTTAACTCTTGCTCGGGCTGGTCCTGAACTCATAAGCTCAAGCAATCCACCCACCTTGGCCTCCCAAAGTGTTAGGATTACAGGCGTGAGCTACCACACCCAGCCCTATATTCTTAATTTCTTCTTCTTAGAAGGGTCAAGTTGTCTGCTGACAAACATGCCCAGAGTGCTCTCACTCTAAGACTTCTACTGACTTACAGTGCCTCTCATTGCTATCTTTTTTTTCTCATCAAACTTCTCTTAATATTCTCACCCACTGCAGTTTGCCCTCATTACCCTGTACTTCTACTGAAGTTGCTCTTGCTAAGATCACCAGTTACCCACTAATTACCAGTCCAAGACATAGTTCCCAGTCTCTATTTTTACTTTTTTGTGCTGTTCTCATTTCAAATGCTCTCTCTACCTCTGGCCCTCACAATGTCATAGTCCTTGTTTCCTCTCACTGTGAATGTCCCCTTATCTCCTTGGTAGGCTCCTCTTCTGTTCCTATCTCCTGAACTTTGCTGGTCTCCAAGACCCCATCTTTGGTCAGCTGTTCTTTTTTATTCAACATACACTTCTGAGAATTAGGTATCATACACCCTACATTTTTAGCTACTATCTTTTTTTTTTTTTTTAATTACGTCAGAATGTTATAGGGGTATAGATGTTTTAGTTACATGCATTACTTTTCTAACACTCTGAGCCATGGTTATAATTATGTCCATCTCCCATATAGTGTGCATGTGCATTGTGCCCATTAGGTGTGAACTCACCCTTCTCTTCCTGCTTTCTGCATATTAATAACTCCCAAATATTCAGCTTCAACTCAATTCTCTCCCCAGAGAATCAGACCTTGATAGCTACTGCCTGCTGGATATCACCTGGGTGACCACGGGCTCTCTTCGCTTCCTTGTCTTCTGTGTTTGGTTCTCTATCTTGGTGAGTGGCATCACCATCTATTCAGACACCACATCTAGAAATCACAGCTCACAGCAACTACCAACTTTTGGGCTTAAGTGATTCTCTTGCCTCAGCCTCCCAAGTAGCTGGGACTACAGGCACCTGCCACATACCTGGCTATTTTTTTGTTGTAGTTGTTGTTATTGTTGTTTGGCAGGCCTGGGCTGGGTTTCAACCAGCCAGCCTTGGTGTATGTGGCTGGTGCCCTAGCTGCTGAGCTACAGGTGCCGAGCCACCACATCTGGAAATCTAGGAGACATTCCTCACTCCCATCTTCCTCACAATCCTGACTAAAATGTACCTTGTGAACAGTTTTCAAATCCATTTTCTCTGCTCTAAACCTTCTACTTTGCTTTAATCCAGGCCTGTGTCACTTCTGGCCTGGACCACCTCGTAACCTCCTAATGGTTTCCTGTGGTCTTGTCTCTCTCAAATCCACACTCAATACAGCAGTGAATGATCTATTCAAATCACAACACAGTCATGTCTTACCTCTAATTAAAAGCCTTCAGTAAGCTTCACATTGCTTAAAAAATCACCCCAAACTCTTCAGCATGGATTTTAAGGTCTTCTATGACATAAGCCCTCCGCCTTTCTGCTTTTCTCTTTAAAGTCTCAGTATTACACTTTATGTTTTAGCAATTCCAAACTGCATGGAATTCCTGTTACAATCTGTGCTATATGTATCCCTTTGCCCTTATTCATGTTGTCCCTCTTCCTAAAAAAATTCTCTTTCCTCTACCACTCCTGATATGATGGTTATACAGTGTCAGACAAATTGTCACTTCCCCAAGGAAGCTTCCCTTAAACACTAAGCATGGGTTAAGTAAGTTTCCCTTCTTGCTGTTTTCATACTACTCATATTATATCTCTGTCACTGCACTCGGGAAAGTATTTTCAATGATCTACTTAAGTGTTTGTCTCCCCCATAACACCTGCGGACAAAAAATGACTGATTTTTGCATCCTTATGCCAAACCCAGATGGAGTTCAACTAAATGGCTAATGGATGGATTAATGAATCTTTCTTTGGCCCTTTTGACTCTTCGTTTCTATTATTTTCAAGCCAATCCCAGATCTCCAATAACCTCCCAGGTGCTTAGCCAGGTATGCTAAGCTCAGCCCACAATCCCATTACTAGGCGGTGGGCAACAGAGGTAGGTCCTCTCACCTCCCAGAGCTCAGGAAGGAAACGAGACAAACAGTAAGGAAGGACAGGAGGGCCAGAACTCCGATAAGCTTACCCTTGGAGCACAGTCTGTGCACTGCTGAAGCTGTGCTCAGTGGGAGGCCACAGGACAGCAGCAAGGGCCGGTACCCAGGAGTTCGATGATTTTGAGAGGTGCTGACAAGGTTGGTAGAATTCAAGGTGGAGTCCATTGAGTCTGAGTGTGGCTCTAAGGACCGGACTAGACTATTCCCCAGGAAAAAGGATTTACCTAAAAAGCAATAAAACAAGAATTACAGATTGGAAGGACTGCCAGGGTGCTGTCTCCCTGATGGTACCTGTATGAGTGGAGTAACAGACAGAAAAACAGAAAGCCCTGGGCTGGAATTCAGAAGGCCTAATGAGCCAGGCATGGTTTTGGTTCTCACTAGGTGATAGTAAAGTTCAATGCCACTCTCTGGACTTTGATCTCCTTAGAGACTCCTCCTCTTAATTAGATGGTCTTTGAGGTTTCTCCTGGTCTGGATGCTGTATCCTTTTTCTGGAAAAGGGAAACCTTTAAAAAATGGAGCTATTCTGGCGGTGCCTGTGGCTCAGTGAGTAGGGCGCCAGCCCTATATACTGAGGGTGGCGGGTTCAAACCCGGCCTTGGCCAAACCGCAACAAAAAATAGCCAGGCATTGTGGTGGGTGCCTGTAGTCCCAGCTACTTGGGAGGCTGAGGCAAGAGAGTCGCCTAGCCCAGGAGTTGGAGGTTGCTGTGAGCTGTGACGCCACAGCACTCTACCGAGGGTGACAAAGTGAGACAGAGCCTTAAAAAAAAAAAAAATGGGAGCTATTCAAGAATGGAAGAGACTGCCTTTGATACAAGATGCTAGAGCAGGGAATAGGGGTATTAGAGAAGAAATATGTTTGCATAGATGTACTTTAGAAGCTTAGAGGCATTTTAGAGAACTTAGAGGTACTTTAGAAGCTAATCCTCTGTTCCAGCCCAGGACATCTCAGAAATGCTTCTTGATGCTTGGTTAAAGGCTTGCAGGCAAAGGATCTGCTCTTACATTCCCACCCTCCTTCTGTATTACATTTGCCCTTTCCTACAAAAACATTTCAAGGAAGCTGGAGTTGTACAGTGCTACATGGGGTCCAGAGTCAGTATTGGAATCTGGCTCTGCCACTTAGCAGAGTACTTCTTTGAGGACCTCAGTCTCCTCATATATAACATGGGAAGGTCCTTTCTTCCCAGGGGCTTGTGAATATCAGAAGAGAATGCCCATGAAAACCTTTGTAAAGATAATCTCACCCTGATGTTTCTAACAAAGTCCATGACCCACACCGGGCATCAGTGCCCAAACATCGTACTATGGAACCTGAAGCAAGCTGCCTTTCATGATTGGGTTATACTGAAACCAAGTCAGTTCTCTGCTTATGGGAGGTGTCTTGGTAGTGGACCATAATATTGTCCTTTGTGATTTTTCTTAGTGATCAGGTGTTTAGATAATGCTTGGGATTCATTCAGAGCTGCTGATGAACACTAAATTCAAGCACACTGTCTGGCATGTAGTAAGACCTCAGTGGCAAGATGGTTTAGGATTTTAGAAATACTTTCTAATACCTAAAATTGTCCGGCAACCATGGGCTCAAAGTCAAACCTAGCTATTCACTCATATCTCAGGAAGGTTAATTGTTGAAGCTCTTTCCTATAGGGCTCTGAAAAGAGAATTCTCTGAGGCTTCATAATAGCTACATGGTATCCCTCTTCCCTTTGGCAGATGAGGTTTCTGATTCCTACTTTCCAGGAAAGATGACCGTAACAGTGTTCTACTTTGAGACATGAATAGGAAGCCAATCCAGGAGGCAGGAGAGCTGGGTTCTGCACCTGGTCTCCTGCCCTTATATTTGTGATCCTAGACATGTAGCTCTTCTTCTCTGAGCACTACTTCCCTCATCTATAAAGATGGGGGATAAATCACACTTTTTCGTACTGAGAACAGCAAATGAGGAAATGAGAAAATGAAATGGGGCAGATTTTTTGAAGGTGAGGAATTATTTTGTTTTCCAAAGGTGAAGTGACAAACCTAAACTCTCTGTAATAATTCAAAATTTTACACATTTTCTGCACTTATCAGCAGAGTAACCTTTCTAGCCCTCATTTTACTCAGCTAAGGCTGGGGATAGTACTGCCTCACAGGAGCTAAAAGACTGAAGAATAGTTATAATGACAATATCAGAATTATCATATGGGTTCACCTGCAAATCAGTAGGTGTTTCTCCTTAGCAATGCTAAGAATGCTGAGATTGGATTCTGAGTTGAGGGGTTTGAAAATTTGGTCTGGTGGCACCTAGACTGGGTAATGTCATTAAATCTTATCCTAATGAGATGTTACTAGAAAAATGAATCGTTATGCTCCAAAGCTCTAGGAGGTCCTAGACCTCTTAAGGCTGATCAATTGAGGCTGTCTTTGGTAGGGACAATACCAGGATGGAAGACTATAACACCTTTGAACTGTGCCCCGCAGAACTTTGGGGGCCCTCCACAGGGAGTCCAACTGAACAGGATTCTGGGCCTCATCCTAGCTTCTATCAAAAACAGCTCTGGTTTTAACTTTAAGTTTCATACAATCTTACCTTTGTATGTATGTATATATGTATGTATGAATGTGTGTATATAAAAGAGTTATACTGCTAAAACAAAACAAACTGAAACCAATGGCCCATGAGTCAGAGGATGGGGTTGGAAGATTTGATTTTTATTTCTGGCATGATCATTAGTAAATCATCACTGCCTTTTTCTAGGATTCAGTTTGCCCATCTATAAAATGGAGATTAAAAATAATTAACTGTCAGGTGCAGTAGCTCACGCCTAGAATACTGGCACTCTGGGAGGCTTGAGGTGGGTGGATTGCTTGAGCTCACAGGTTCAAGGGTACCCTGAGCAAGGGCCAGACCTCGCCTCTAAAAATAGCTGGGTGTTGTGGGCTTATAGTCTCAGCTACTAGGGAGGCTGAGGCAAGAGGATCTCTTAAGCCCAGGAGTTTGAAGTTGCTGAGATCTATGATGCCATGGCACTCTACTGAGGGTGACAAAGCATAAACACACACACACACACACACACACACACACACACACAAACAAAAAAAGAAAAAACCTTAACTTCCTAGGGTCAATATAAATTCAATTTACTGCTGAGCTATAGTCCCAGCTACTTGGAAGGCTCACGCAGGAGGACTGCTTGAGCCCAGGAGTTTGGACGTTACTGTGGGCTATGATGATGCCACGGTACTCCAGCCTGAGAGACAGAGTGAGATCCAGTCTCAAAAAAAAAAAAAATTGCGTGTAGATATGCTAGATATATGTTGAGCACCCTTTGTGTAGAGCCACTCTTTAGGTATGGCATATGCAGAGGTAAACAGATAAGAAACAGTTCTTCTCACAGTATGGCATTGCAGAGTTGACCTTAATAGCTAGAGTTCTCAGTGGAGGATGATCAGAACAGTGGTGAGGACATCATGGCAAAGGAGAAAGGGCCTGGGAAGGTATAGTGTAAAGAAAAGTCAAGAGAGATAAATATCCTAAGGTAAGTCATGGGAAAGAAAGAGGGCTTGAGGTATATTTATTATTTTTTAATTCAGAGAGTAGAATAGGGGAGGAGGAGTTATAAAAGGGCAGATTTTAGCTCACAATCAAGGGCATTTTAGCAATCAGAACTGTCTAATAATAAACTCAATTGCCAAAATAGCAATAGTGATAGCATGTCATTAGCAGTATTTAAGTAGAGGTCAGATGCCCACACTCATCTGTTGGGCTAGCCACTGATCATCTACAGAGCACTTTCTACTTCTAAGATTCAAAGAGTCCACGTTAATAACCAAGCTTTCCCCTTCATGGGGGTGAAACAAGGAATTAGAGATGTAGGCCTATGAAAATTCTTGTGTCAGTACAGGACTCAGAGATACTAGAGTCCTTGTGCATGCTTAAGTCACTCCCATGTTAAAAAAACAGTCCTCTCTGAATCACATCCTCTACTACCCTTTCATTCAACAAATACTACTAAATACTTAACTATGCTGACAGTTAGCAAGATGGATACTGACAACGATGAAAAAGATATTGTTCTTCCCCTCATGGAAAATTTAGCTTAGTAGGGAGAATGACAAAATTCAGGAAGATAAAAAAATATCATAAATATTACAAAGGAAAGAAATAGGGTATTAAGACAGACAATAACAAGGAAATCTCTTTCAGATGGGGTGAGCCTGGGATGTTTAAGCTATGGTCTGAAGGACACAGCTGAAAAGCAGAGGTGTGCGAGATAGTGTGCTTCAATTAATTATGAACATTTCAGTTAGTTTAAACTCTGACATTTCTATGAGAAAACCTATGTGGGGTTAAGAGGGCATTCTAAAAGAGTTCATAGTTTTTATTTGACTTTAATCACTGTGACTCTTGGGGTTTTTGGCAGAACAACCATTTTATAATTAACCCAGAAGACCTGAATAGCAACGAGAAAGAGAGGCACACGGAACTCATTGTCATGGGACAAATGAACCACTTCCACTAGCAGAGAGGAACAAGGGAAATCCCAAAACAGCAGACCCCAAGTATAATGCTGGGTAGATTTCATTTATTTTATTTTATTTTATTTTTTGCAGTTTTTTGGCCGGGGCAGGGCCTGAACCCGCCACCCCTGGTATATGGGGCCGGTGCCCTACTCCTTGAGTCACAGGGGCCACCCCCTGGGTGGATTTCAATTACAGCTACAATTAATAGTCACTGGACCAGCAACATCAATACAAGCTCTTGCCCAACACTGTCAATTTTTCAGAAAGCTAGAAGGAGCGCCTCCTTAGTCTTCAGAAGCCTCGTACTGGATCTAGTCATGTGTGTAGTTCTGAAAAAGGGACTATGCTCTGACATTGCCTCCCTCAGGAATCCTCCCCTGACCTCTTCTTTTACCTTACTCTTGCTCATCACACCTAGCTGGCCAGAGTCCCTTTGCTCCCTGCTCTTACCACTCACATGTTCACATATCTCTTTCTCTCTTAGCTCTTTGAGTGCAGTGATGAAGTCTGTTTCATCTCTGTCTCTCTAGAGCCATAGAATCTGGCCCAGAGGAAAGAAATATTTAATAAATGTTTGATGATCTAAACTAAAACACCTAGTCCAATTCTTCAAATTGCCAATGTCATGTCACTGAAGGTATAAAAAAAAGGCTAGAGAATTGTTGTAGGTAAAGGAAACTAAAGAGAAAGATGTACCAGTGTGAAACAGTAGGTGGTCCTTTACTATATTCTGAATTAGCAAAAAAAAAAAAAAAAGCTATAAAGGATATTACTGGGACAACTGGGGGAAATTCTAATATGGACTGTATATTAGCTGGTAGTATTTTATTAATAAAATTTCTTTAGTGTTTTATTAATGTTAAAGTTTTGATTATAGTAATAGTATTGCACTCCTTATTCTTAGCAGATATATACACAAGTATTTAAGGATAAAGTCTCATCAATTAACTCTCAAATGAGTCAGTAAACAAAAATATGTATATTTTAAGTATACAGGTACAAATATATATATATTTATATATATATACACGCACACACATACTTAGAGAAAGAGATAAAGTGATTATTACAAAAAGTTAACTAGTAAATCTAGGTAGAATGCATGGTTGCTCACTGTACTATTAATATTTTTGTAACTTTTCTGTAGGCTTGAAATTTTTCAAAATAAAACATTGTAGAAAAAAGTAACAGTTTCAACTTAGGGATGGAACCTTAATGGGATATGAAATCTACCTGAGCTTTTAGTGACTATCTGCTATATTGGAAGTACATGGTCAGGTGGGCCAAGACCATAAGAGGTGGGCAGTGTACAGATAAGGCTGCAGGAGAGGGAGAAGGCTCCAGTAAACACCCAGTTAATAGAAATGGTACATAAAAATGTCAAACTAGTAGAAGGGTGTAGCCAGGCAGAAGGGCAGGAAAATACCAGATCCAAAGCTAAAGCAAAAGAGACCTCTGGTATAGACTGAGTTCTTTGGCAGAGGTTTGGGTAAATAATCAGAAAAACATGGGAAATGATAAATGATCACAGGTGGGGCCAAGGGTCAGTAAGACTGGCACGCAGGCAGGTAGGTAGGCAGAAAAGATAAGCTGGGGAGCACAAAGTAGTTTAGGCAAGACTCTGGCTTGTCTGGGCACAGTTAAAATGCTCATTTCAGGAAAGTAAAGAGAAATTAGGGTGAGAGCAGAAAGCTGCTGAACACCCATTATGAGAAACAGAGTCTAGAGAACAGAGGAGGGTACACGAGGTTGGCTCAATTTGCCTGACAATGGGAAAGAAAAGGGTGGCAGCCAATGGCAGAATGTGTTATCTCTGTGAGGCAAAAAGAGGAGTCTGGCTGAAGTTCACTTCCACTTATCTGGTAGCTAAATCAGAGAGATGTAGATTGAAACAGAATTCCCAAGAAAAGTCTTGCCCCAATCCCAAAATACCTTCAGGACGGCAGGCCGGTGACATCTCTGCCAATCTCTGAATGCTGCTACCACTGTACTTCTCTTATTCCTTAATGTCAATATTCTGTTTAAGAATTCTGAGTTCCTATTTTTTTGAGAAATCTCTCTTTAAACTAGCAGCTACTCCCAAGGGCATGCTACTTCCTCTTGTGTATTCATTCTTTCAGAATCTCAGGTAGGCCTAACTTTGATTACTGAAACACAGATCAGAGTTCCTGAATGCCATCAGCTGGGGATATTTAACAACTTGCCTTTTGTTTGTAGCAATTCTACTATGCCTAGTCCAAAGCCCAATCCAGACTCCCAGTGTAACACTCTGCCAGTAAGACGTCTTTTCCTGTTTCAGAGATTCTGATGCTGAAAGACAGCCATTAGAGAAGGCTGGGTGAGAAGAAGTTCCCTCTGAAGAACAGGATCAACCAGGAGGTCACAGAAACGGCTGCAGTGACCAGATGGTTTGTTTCCACAAGGTGGATTTGAAATTCAGGTTATCTTTGTGACCTGCTCCCAAGTCACAAAAGCAACATTTGGGTGCAAAGGTATATCTGGGGACAAGGAAGAAGGGGTCTGGGCGAACAGTCACCTCCCAGCACTTTTATCAGAGGTGACTCTATTAGGACTATTATGAAAAGATGGCAGGGAAGGCAATATAGAAATAAGACTTGTGTAGAGGAAGGTGAGAAGGGGTACCTTCAGGGTTATGCCTTCTCATCAACAGACAGGACCCCCCTACTCCCAATCTGCTGAGAACACAGTCTGCAGGACTCTTTTAAAAGGACCTTTCCTTTCTGTCAACAATGACCTACCTTGATATGTTTAGGGATGAGCTTTCCTTCCCCTTTCTCTTGTTCTGTGTCCTGGGGTCCAGATTAGAGATGCCGAGTTTCATTTACTCCTTAACCTCTCTCAGAAGTACTTAGTCACTGATCTGACCATGTGGCATCCGCTTTCCCATTGTGGTCTGATATGTTAACTAAGAAAGTTATTTTCCAGCTTAGTTACACACAGCAGGAACTTGAAATGACTTGCTAGACTGGCAGTGCTGGGAGAGTTAGGGCCATGTGCCAAAGCCAAGAATGGATGGCCAATCAGCAGGGAGTAAATTTCTCAATCTGCATCCTCGGACTAAACCTTTCTGCTGGCAAGGGGGATCATTGTGAGGCCTTTGCTGCCACATTCACACTGGGATAGGTACTCTGATGTGATGGTGGCTCCACATGCAGTCTGAAGCTCAGAAGAGGAACCATAAATCTAAATCACCTTTTTCTAGGGATAAGGTTTCAGAGGAAATAAGGATAATCCTAGAGATAGAAAACAAAATCCTGAAGAGAGAGTAAAGATGAGACAAACCGAAAAGTTCCAGATGGTAAAGGTAAGGGACAGAAAATCAGACTTTTGGATAGTAGGTACCAGATCAGTAGGCCTGAGGGCTGACCCTGTCCCCAACTCTCAGCCCAGGCCCCATCCCAGCTCCTACCTGGTAGGTACCTGTCGTGGCTGTGGCCGTACTCTGTGGAAGTGAGTGACAAGTGAGTCTGTGTAAAGGGCTGGCTGCCAAATAGATTGTCACTGCGAAGGTTGTGGCAGAGCTTCTCCAGGAAGCGGAGGACGTAGGTGATGCTGTTGACTGCTGGGAGGTTGAGGGCGTGCTGTTCCTGGTCAAACACGGCTGTGAAGTTAAGTAAACAGGGCTGAGCACGTCAGCCCAGCAGTGCACTGCTGGGCAGGAAGAGTCCAGCCCATTGCTTGTCTTAGGCTTACCTGGTTATACAAAAGGAATCAGTGCCCCAGGTTTGCTTCCTCCCCCACTTTCCTCCCCTCCCTTCCTCAAGGGCTTTGATTTTTGCCTCCAACTCCAAAGGGCTGGCAATTATGGGAGTGGCCAGGCCAGGTCTATTGCACCCGGGGCTCTGGAATGATTTCACTCAACCAATGAAAACAACTGTGAACATAATTGTATCTGTTCCATCACTTGGCTGAGCCTCCTCCAGGAAATTCACACTGGGAGAATTCACATCTGTTCATTTAAGGTGCTATTTTCGCAAGAATTGCCTAAGACCAGAGAACTTGAGGAGAATAGAGCCATTGCCAGCAATGGTGTGGGTATACAATTTCTGATCAATGTAAGGGTATTAGAATTTTGGCAACATTTGGAACTGTCCAACACTTGATTTCATTTTACCCTCTATTTTTATTAAAATATGAATTAGTATTAATTCTTAAAAAACAAAAGACCTATGTATTTTTCTCTGAAGACAGCAAGGAAATGGGGATTTGGTGAGATAGGTCATTCCTGGGAACAAATTTTGGGGGAGAGGAAGAATTCTAGAGAGGGTAAAAGTGACAGTAGCTAAAGAGAGGCAGCAAAAAAGGCAGGTCCCTGTAGACTGTCCCCAGAAGCAGGAGACCAGGGAATAGCTTGGACCTCAGAAGGGACATGAAGCTTAATTTCCCAAGCAGTTCCTAGTCTTCTGTAATAATTCCTTCCCTGTCTGCTACATTCTGAATGCAGGCAATTACTCCCTAGCCTGAGCTCCTGCACCACTCTGTACACATTTTTCAGTTAGTTACTCATGTTCTTCCTTTTCCACTGGGGCAGTGCCTAAGCCTGTCAGTATCTACTGCCTCTCCAGCCAGCATCTGGCAATAACCTGACACACAGGAAGGGCTCAATAAATGTTTGCTAAAAGAATATAATTTGCTTATTTACGGGTTCTTCCATGTCAGTTGGGTTTCCTGAAGCTGGTTATTACAATTGGTTAGGGAAGTGGGGGCAGGGGCTTATGGAATAGTATCACAGTTAAGATTGAAAGGCTCTTGGTCAAGTTTTGGTATTTTTAGTGAGTAAAGAACTATAATAGGGACTATATCTAACAAATGCAAACACTGTACCCTAATTCTTTGTACCCTGAAATTAACCTGAAATAAAAAAAGAATAAGGTTTTGGATTTAGGAAAACTGAAACAGAAACAGGGTACACCAGAAAATATTCTCAATGAGAGCAAAAAACTCTCTACTATTGAATAAACTCTAACAGTGGGAAAGAAAAAAGAAATGACTCTTCCCATTCTGTACGAGGATTTAACCTTCTTATGTTAGGCCTGGTTTAGGACTAGGAAGCTGAGGAGTTAAAGGAATGAGAGAAGAGTTCAGTGGTTCGCTGAAGCCATGTGGGAGGCTGTGCAGTCTGAACAAAGTTGCCATAACATAGTTCACATCTAAATTCTTTCTTCTGTAATGCCTTTAAAGCAACATGCTTTTGTATTTTCTGTATAGGCAAAGTTAAACAGGTAGACAGGAAAAGAATCTGTCTAAAGGCTTAGTAAGCATAATCTGAACTGAGTATTCTCCTTGGCAGGGGAGGCTCCGAGGGGATTTGGGAGTTGGAGGTGAGTGAGGATTTTCTGAGGGATGGACCTTCATATTTCTCCAGAGCCTGCAGGTGTCAAGAAGGAACTAGGATGCCTTGTCAGAAATCAGCCAGTTGAGAAGGACTGTTCCTCTGGCTTGGAGTCAATACCAGCCTAAGGGTGCTTACCTGAGATAACCTCACCACTGTGGCCCTGTTTGAGGAAGCTGAAGACGGTTTTCTGGTGATAAGCACAGTCGATGCAAGCCTGGACAGCCTGTTGCAACACCACAGAGGCACGTGCTGGCCCAAAATGATCAGGGAGTTGCTGGACTTTCTTCTTATCTAAGTGAGGGCCTGTGCTGCCATTCTTGTTCAAGTAGATACAAACTACAGGAGATAAACAATTGGAGAAGCTTAGAGAGTCTCTGGACTAACAAAGTAAAAGAATAGTATTCTATTCCATGTTTTATACCCCGGACTCTGGTCCCTAGCAGAATCCCCAGTAGCTAAGCTGGTGAAATGCTATAGAGGGTAGGGAATGGGGGTCTAGAAAAGGCTGTGGCCAGCTGTCATCAACCTAAATTGTGTGACCAAAGGCTCTGGGAACACAGCCTGCTGGGAGAACAGCCCAGACCAAAGCCAAGGCACAGAATTTGCACTTTGTCTCCTATGCACTGAAAAGAACATATAAACAATTCTCTAGATGTGAGCATTTTCATTTTCTATATTTGGTTGCCTCACATATTCTTTGTATCTCTCACCTTATATGTCTAAGGAGAGACATATATGGAGTCAGGGCAATATTATACATGGTAATAACAAGAGTATGCGTGTGTGTGTGTGGCATTGGACTGAGAATGGTCACAACATTGGTCATTTGCCTGGGCCTTAGATTCCTTTGTCATCATCATCTTTTTTTTAATGTGTAAAATTCATTATTTTATTTCCATTAATATCTTAATATATAAAGCAGAGGTTAGTGATATATTTTTTCAGAGTTTATTTAGAGTTATACAGGGGAAATGAGTTTTGTTAGAAGATGAGCCTAACAGAATTTTTTGGTTTGTCTTTTTGGATTATACCATAAGTGGAAATAAATGTACATGACAAGGATAAAAACTATTAACATCTGATCTATGATAAAACCATTTTTGAAAATGTTATTCTTGGGGGGGCGGAGCAAGATGGCCGCTGGAAGCAGCTTCCAAAAGAGGCTCCTGTCCAAAAGGAAAAATAACCTCCAGAAACTGTGCAATTAAGCCGAAGACTGGGAGCCCAGCTGAGAGAGATTAAGTGATAACTGCAGGTCACCTCTGCTGAGGCAAGCTGTCACAACAAGAAAGCAAGCTTTGGGTACAAAATTCATCTGAAAGGAAAAATATCCATCCCGTCCCCCAAGAAAGCTGTGGGATTTTCTGCTTTTCTGTTTCCTATGTTTTTACTCTTCGTTTGCTCCTGTGGGTTTTCTACAGACAAGCAGTGAACCGTGGACCTCTTGTCTCACCCCACGGAAGAGTGCTGTGGGAAATGGGATCTGCTTCGCCCAGAGCAACCTTGAGGGGACTCTGAACAATCTCTTGCTAGGCAGAAAAACTGAACTAAAGTTTTCCCCCCCATTCGGAACTTATAATACACCCTTCTCCCCTTACCTGAGGAACGAGAAGACTAACCCCCACTGAGACTGAGAGAGGAGGTTCTTGAGTGGAGCCCCAACCCCACACCCTGCCTGCAGGAACAAGCACCCTACTCTCAAAAGACTCCAGGGGGCCAGGGCGAGCCACCTTCCCTCCAGCCAGTGAATCCGCTGGCAACCGCCTGGCCTCTGCAGGCCTGATCCCAGCCAGGAACTCCCTGGCAACTGCGTGGCGATTGCCAGGCCTCCAAAGGCCCACCGTGGGTCAGAGTCTCCCTTGGTGACCATGAAGGCCTGTGCCTGGCACCTGCAGGGCCTCTGCAGTTACGCCTTGCGCCAGGGACTTCAATGGAAACACAGGCATGCCCCCCAGCCAGGAACACCCCTGGCGACCGTGTGGCCCTGTGCCCCGTGCTACCCTGGCCTCTGCAGGTCCATCTTCTGCCAGGGACTCGGCAGGCAACTGCCAGGCCTCTGCAAGCCTGACCCCACTCAGGAACTCCCCCGGTGACCTCACGGCCCTGCAACCCCTGCTAGCCAGGCCTCCGCAGGCCTGTCTTCTTCCAGGGACTCCACCGGCAATGGCCAGACCTCTGCAGGCCAGGCCCTGACCAGGAACTCCCCCAGTGACTGTGCCACCCTGCAACCCCTGCTTGATGGGCCTCTGTTGGTCCGCCTTCAGCCAGGTACTCCACCGGGAACTACCAGGCCTCCAAAGCCCCACCCCCAGCAGGGAGTCCCCAGGCGACAGTGCGGACCTGCACCTGGCACCAACAGGGTCTCCGCAGGCCTGCCCCCAGCCAAGAAACCCCTGGTGACCCGCCTGCTGGGCCTCAGCACATCTGCCTCTGGCCAGGGACTCCTGGACCTGCACAACCCACGTCCTCCCTCCTGGACCCTCCCTGTCACTGCATTCGCTCCACTCCGTTGGCCATGGACTCCAGAAGCCGGGGGACCAGGGCCCTCTCTCCCAAGAGATTCTGAAATTCAGATAGCAGACAGTTTCAGAACTCCGGTACGACTCAACCGTGATAAGACATTCCCCAGACACATCATAATCAATTTCACTAAAAATATGAGAAAATTCTTAAAGCTGCCAGACGTAAGGAAACCATTACCTACAAAGGGAAGAACATTAGAATAACTGAACATCTCTCTGCTGAAACCTTTCAAGCTAGAAGAGGGTGGTCATCAACATTTAAACTCCTAAAGCAAAATAACTTTCAACCCAGGATCCTGTATCCAGCTAAACTGAGTTTCATTTATGATGGAGAAATTAAATACTTTAATGACATCCACATGTTGAAGAAATTTGCCATAACTAAACCAGTTCTCCAGGATATCCTCAGACCTATCTTCTGTAATGACCAGCATAATCCTCCACCACAAAAGTAAACCCACTCAGAAACTGTTGATCAAATTCCAACTTCCACAATCATGAAAGGATTGAAAATATCTCCTAGACTTTCAAAAGGCCTATCAATATTCTCAAATAAAGTGAATGAGTTAAATTGTCCTCTAAAGACGCAAGGTTTGCTGACTGGATACAAAAACTCAGGCCAGATATTTGCAGCATACAAGAATCTCATCTTACCTTAAAAGATAAATATAGACTCAAGGTGAAGGGATGGTCATCTATACTCCAGGAAAATGGAATGAAGAAAAAAAGCAGGTGTTGCAATCCTATTTGCAGATACAATAGGCTTTAAAGCAGCCAAAATAAGGAAGGATAAGGATGGACACTTCATATTTGTTAAAGGTACGACTCAATAAAATGAGATTTCAATTATTAATATTTATGCACCCATCCAGAATGTGCCTCAATTTATGAGACTCTAAAAGGCATGAGCAACTTGATTACCTCCAGCTCCATAGTAATTGGA
>CAUYRH010049181.1:0-34783 GCA_963574655.1 Perodicticus potto | reverse complement strand
GATCTAACAATTCTAATACAATCAAATGAAATAAATAAACTATGATGTATATCAAACCTATCTCTTGAAAATGATGATACCATGGAATATTACGCAGCCTTAAAAGAAAGATGGAGACTTTACCTCTTTTGTGTTTACATGGATGAAGCTGGAACATATTCTTCTTCGCAAAGTATCTCAAGAATGGAAGAAAAAGTATCCAATGTATTCAGCCCTACTTTGAAGCTAATTTAAAGGTCTCATATGAAGGCTGTAACCTAACTATAGCACAAGAATATGGAAAGGGAGGGGGGGAGTTTGGGGGGGAGGGAGGGTAATTGGTGGGGCCACACCTATGGTGCATCTTAGAAGGGTACAGGCAAAACTTACTAAATGAGGAGTACAAATGTCTTCATACAATAACTAAGAAAATGCCATGAAGGGTATGTTAAACAGTTTGATGAAAACATTTCAGATTGTATTTGAAACCAGCACATTGTACCCCTTGATTGCACTAATGTACGCAGCTATGATTTAAAAAAAAAAAAAAAGAAAAGAAAAGAAAATGATGATAAAATGATAATAGCTCTGTGTTTTTCAAAAGTTATTTCAAATGCCAGACTAGTATTTTAATCTACTTGGATCAAACTCATTATAGTTATGTGATCTCCTTTGCTGCTGTGATAGAGAAACCATAGCTCATCAACAAATGGTGGCTCTGGGCCTTCTTCCAGATTTTCCATTTACATATTGATTTAATTAACAAAATTCAGTGTTTTGGTTCCTTTGCTGGGCCCCTGATTCCCTAGTGTAAGCTTCAAGAACACAAAGGCAGCAGATTTTACAAATAGGAAACTCCCAAAATCCTATGTAGATTAATTAATGATTCTTGTGATTTGTGGTAAAGCTTTGAACTTCAAGGGAGTCCATTTTCAATTTCCAATGTCAGTCAACCAGACTCTCTTGCTGTTTCTCAAGTAATCACATTTATGTGCAAACGTTTTTAGTTAATAGCCATTAAATAAATGTCTGCCTCTCAACTCTCTCTCTTGCTCTCTCTTTCTCTCTCCATGTTTCTCTCTACCTCCTCTTAAATGAGCTTGTTTGCTCATGACCATTTTGGAAATGATCCAGAACAAAATGTTATTAGCATGTTCCAGGAACTCATTAGCAAATGCATTTATGTTCAAGAAGTCCACTTATAAGATAGTCCATGTTGCATCTACCTCGAAAACAGGAATGTTGAGAAGACAAACAGGAAGGATTGGAGGAGTGGCCAAAAGTTTCTATCCATGAGCAAGCTCATCATATCATATTTACATTAAATGTGAGACAATAATAAACAATATTCCTAATATATATATTTCAAGTCTGTCTGGCCATATAATTTATAATGATCATAGGCTTTAAAGCTCTTAGTGTATAGTCAGTTATCTTGTATATACACGTGTACTGTGTTATACATAAATGTTCAGATCTGTTTGACTGAAAAGTGACATAATTATATGTGCATTTTTTTTCTTTCTTTTTTTTTTTTTTGAGACAGAGTCTTAAGCTGTTGCCCTGGGTAAAGTGCTGTGGCAACATAGTTCACAGCAACCTCAAATTCTTGGGCTTAAGCGATCCTCTTGCCTCAGCCTCCCAAGTAGCTGTGACTACGGGTGCCCGCCACAGCACCCAGCTATTTTTTGGTTATAGCTGTCATTGTTGTTTGGCAGGCTCAGGCTAGGTTCGAACCCATCAGCTCCGGTGTATGTGGCTGGAGCTCTAGCCACTTGAGCTACAGGCACTGAGACAATTATATATATTTTAAGATGATACATAATCATATATATGTGATCTATATAAACCATATATAGAATCGTGTGTGTGTGTATATATATATGTATATATACACTTCTGGACCACATTGAGAGTTGGAGCCAGGTTTAATTCTTGTCTGTACCTTCCAAAAAGACAACCTAGGAATTTAGTTCAACTGTTATGGCAAAGGACAAAATAACCTTGACTTAGGTAAGGTAGAAGGCTGTTTTATCTTCATCTTCCCTCTGTAACAGGGCTGTATTTTAGAACAGGATTCCTTCACGATTTTGCTCGCCTGTCTTCTCCATGCGTGTATACTCTTATGATCTAAGAAGGCTGCTCCATCTTCTCCCGACATATCTGTATTTTAGCCATCAAGAAGGGGAAAGGGAAGGCAGGTTTCTTATTTTAAAGCAGAACCCAAAATTGTATACTTTCCTTTCATTCACAAACCATCTGGTTTGGCCTAGTCATAATCTAGCATATACCTAGTTGCAAGGTAAGTTAGGAAAGGGACTGTTAGGTAGGCAAGCAATTGGATATGGATTGAGCATCTCGAAATCTCTGCCATGGCGATTTTTTTTAAGGGTAGAAAATATATACACAGTGCTTAGGGTATAAAAGCTTTTTGAGACCTAAAGTAATATTCAAGATTAGAAAAAAAGTGTTGGTTTCAAAATAGTAAAACAACCCTATATAACCTAAATTTATGAATATCTAATATCATATCTTTGATAAGCAATTATAACAACTCCATTAATTATTTAATTCTGTATTCATTTAAAAAGCCACATTAGCACAATATTTACATTGGATTTCCTCCCATTGCCAAAATCCTACAATATGCACATTTGCTGAAAAATTACAGTCAACCTGAAATTAAAACGAGAAATGTACACCCAAATATTTTTTAAGAGAAAATTTAAAGTATTTTAAACATTTACAGCAAAATACTGCACATGTGTATATTTAGTTTGTATGAATAGAATAGGGAAGTTTTAAAACTAAGTGATTTAATGGTCTTTGGATATTTTTAAATGGTCCTGAATAAATTATTTAAAAATTGTTATGGTGAAGCAGTTGAAGTGATGAAATGTTACCTGTTTCACTAAGCTCTATTTTGTAAAGATCAGTATGCAGTGAATATAGAATTGATTGTGAATAAAACAGACGGAGGAGCATGTATTTCTGTAACTATCAGACCCTGGGCTAATATACAGGGGAGCCACAAAGTTCATGTG
The DNA here is from genome assembly GCA_963574655.1 of Perodicticus potto. Taxonomy (NCBI): domain Eukaryota; kingdom Metazoa; phylum Chordata; class Mammalia; order Primates; family Lorisidae; genus Perodicticus; species Perodicticus potto. Next base: position 31,760 of record CAUYRH010049181.1, on the reverse strand, counting down.
CAATTTAAACAATTGTAACTATTTACACAAAAGTTATAGCCACCTGGTATTTTGATGAAAGGATCCAGTATCATCACAATTACCTGTGGGTTTGTCCTGTTCATGGATAAAGGAGGGTCTGTGTGAATTTTGAGGGGAAGGAATCTATGAAGAGTTAAGAAGAACCTGGCAAGGTCTGTGTGTGAATGATAAAGCACCAAGCAATCCACACACTCGGCATGCTGCAATGGTGGGATAGGAGCTGCCTGAGTGGACTGGGGACAGCTGCCACCTGCCCTCTGCTGCAGCATCACCTTGGGCAGCTCTTAGGAATTCCCACAGGCCAGAAGGCACAGCCGTACCAGCCTTTTCACACAGACACTGAGGGAATAAACCTGTGTATTTCATAGAATTCCAGCACAAATTTACTATTCAAGGGCAAGATTTCAGAAGACACGTGGGCAATTAAAGAGAAAGTTGAAAAAATAATGCTTTGAGTTTCCATGATGAGAGCAAATTCCTTTGATTTGAAAAGGTTAATATATCAGCTAGTGCTGACTGACTACTCACTCTGTACCTGCTAGTGGGTACGGAAATTGGAACATGACCTTGGAGATGCTACATTACACCAGCTGGTATTTCCTCATAAGGCATTTTTCTCCTGAACTTTCTCCTCTAAAGACTAAACAGTGTGTTATTTCACAACACAGACCTTTCTCCTCTAAAGACTAAACAGTGTCTTATTTCACAATACAGAAATCCAAGGACAGTGCCATTGTTACAGTTCTCCACCTTCCTAATGCCACGACCCTTTAACACAGTTCCTCATGTTGGGGTGACCCCCAACCATAAAATTATTCTCGTTGCTACTTCATAATTGTAATTTTGCTACTGTTATGAATCATAATGTAAATATCTGATATGCAGGATGTATTTAGGCGACCCGTGTGAAAGGGTCGTTCAACCCCCAAAGGGGTCACGACTCACAAGTTGAGAACCGCTGGTCTAGATAGTGTAAGTCCATATATTATAATCTGATATATTTCTTTAACTAAAGCACAGCATCTCTTTACATATGTATGTGTGTGTTAAGCTGATGCAGTTATATTCTAAAAGCAACTTGAGACCCTTCAGATAGGATTGGATTTGTCTATCTGAGTCAGATATCAGTGGGGAATTGATCTTTCATAGAAGAGAACATTCTTCTTCTTGTGTGGCTGGCAGAGATGCTCTCAGAGACAAGCCTGAAAAGTGTTCCTGGACTATAAAAATGTTCATTTTAGCTCATGAGTCTACTCTTCTTACATCTTCAGCAAAGGTTTGTGACTTCTTTATTAGCACTCTCTCTCTCTCTCTCTCTCTCTCTCTCTCTATATATATATATATATATACACACACACATATATTAGCTATACATATATATACACATTTATATAGCTATATATGTATGTGTATAGATATATATATGATTTTTTTTTGTTTTGCTGTTTCTTCTCTGAATTTACATCCCCAAAAGTTGCTATTTGCCCTTAAATAGTGGGAATAAATTAATTAATTAAACAAATAAATAAATATGTAGATCAAGCAGAGGCATAACTAAATTAAGGCCTTTTTTTGTTTTTTATGCAACAGAAGCTCATTCTGTTGCCCGGGGTAGAGTGCCATGGTGACATAGCTCACAGCAACCTCAAACTCTTGGGCTCAGGAGCTCCTCTTGCCTCCACTTACTGAGTAGCTGGAATTATAGGCATATGCCACCATGTCCACATTGTTTTTCTGTTTTTAGGACAGATGGGGGTCTTGCTTTCGCTCAGTCTAGTCTCGAACTCCTGAGCTCAGGAAATTCAGCAGCTTCAATATCCCAGGGTGAAAACTTTGCCAGTGTGAGCCACCACACCCAGAGAAAGCGTCATTTTATTTTATTCAATACATATGGCAGTGGAGGATCAGGTAAGAAAGAAAAAGTGAACTGTGTAAAGAGATAAAAAAATAAGTCTTCCGAAACTCGACTGTTCTTGTGTTGTAAACACAAATGAAGGTGTGTTGAAGTAGAGACTTCTGAGAGTCAAATGATATTTTATACCTCAGTTAAACTCTTCAAAAGAAGGAGTAAAAGGGGAAGGTAAATGGGCTAAGTTTTTTTATTTTTCTTGACTGATCTAATACTCACATTTCAAATCTCTTTATGCCTGTAGCTATATCCTGCTTCTTAATTTAGCTTTGCTTTAGCAGAATAAATTGTATGTATCATTCCTAAGTACTAAAATATTGTATTTTTATACACTTGAATATTTGTTTTTCTAATTAATTTCCCTATAAAGTATCTACTTCATTAACCTGAAGGGCTGAATTTACATCATATCCATTGTCCTTCTTGGCCTTATTTCTGTCATCCTTGTTCATGTACTTGCCAACAAGCACCCCCACACATGCACGCATTCAGTTATCAAACATATATTTACTGTAAGATCAGACAGGGTAGTAGTAAAGAACCTGGTCCCTGGAAACAGACAGATCTAGACTGAATTTTAGGCTCCGTCTCTTCCCTTTTCTGAGCATCAGTTTGGTCATTTTTAAAAGAGACATACTAATGCCTCTTGGAGTAGTTGCAAGCATTAAATGAAATGATTCACATAATGTCAGATGTTAAGATCTAGCATATGTAATATGTAGTTATCTAATGATTGCCAACTAGGTACTGGGTGCTGCAACCTGCAACTGTGTCATGGATGCTAGTCCCTAATCCCACATGTAGTCAATCTAACATGTAGCAACTAAACTGGTCATAGTACAACTATCCGGACTTTTTCTGTGTTTTTCTTTGCCCATAAAATTAAGGCCAATTGAAAATGTATTCATTGCCTTGGGCTACCATGATAAATACCACCAATCAATTGGCTTGAACAATGAAAATTTATTGTCTTACATTTCCAGAGGTTAGAAGTCTGAGATCAGGGTGTTAGCATTGTCAGTTCCTTCTGAGGGCTGTGGGAAAATCTCTCCTTAGCTCCTGGTCTGCTGGAAATCTTTGGCACTACTTGGTTTACAAAAGCATCACTCTGATCTCTGGTTTTTCTTTCCCTGACATTCTCCCTATTTGTGTCTCTGTCTAATTTTTCCCTTTTTGTAAAGACACCTTCATATTAGGTTAGAAGCCATTCCCACTGTAGCGTAGCCTCATTTTACCAATCTACATTTGCAAGGATCTCTTTACCCATGAAGTCACATTCTGAAATTCTGGGAGTTAAGACTCCAACATACTAATTTTGGAGGGACGTGATTTATCTCATAGCACAAAACATGCCACAATCTGGTCCCAAGCCCAACTCTCTAACCTAACTCTTAATATTTTCTTTCATATGGCCACAAACACAAAAAGTTACTGCTGGCCTCTACACACATCATACTTTTCTTTCTCTCTGCCTTTTATAAACATACAAGATGCCAGCATGCCCTATTTCCATTTTTCCAATTCTCAGGTCAACCTCTTTCTTAGGTGGTTTTGATGTCCCCTTTCCAATACCACTGTCTTTTCCGCTATCCTATCCCTGCTAAAAAGACTTTCCTTTCTGCACTCCCACTGCATCAGAACCTCATTCCTTCAGCTGGATCTGATGGTGGGGTTGAGGAACTGGACACCACCAGGGCATCACATGGCCTGAGTAGCCACCAGTGAACTGTCAGATGGAATGTTCTATATAAAGGAAAAGGTGAGCTTAGCTATAAAATGGAAAATACAATTCAGCAAGCTATATTGCACCAGAATATAAATTAGAACAATCTTGCTATTTTGTGTCTAGCTTCTAAAACCAAGCACTCGGTTTTAAGTTCTGAAAAGGTGGTGTTACTGGGCTGGAGCATGGGGATTCCACATGTCCCATCCAGAGGCATTTGGAAAGGCTTTATGGCATAAAAACTGCTTAAGTGCTTAAGTTCATGGAGGACTTGATATATAAGCTCTGACAATTACGTTTGTAGACTTGCCACTGTGTGCTTACATTGGCAGCCCTATACAAACAGCTCAGTAATTTTCTTAACCTTGTGTGTGCCAGTGTCTTGCTGAGTGGTGCTCGTTATTATCGTTTTGTGTTTTTGTGTGCCATCCTAGGAATGCTAGCTTGCATCAGAGCAATGAACAAACATTAAATTTCCTGTTAAACTTGGCAAAAGGGGAAGTGAAATCAGGGGCATGTTAGTCTAAGTTTATGGGGATAATGTCATGAAGTAAACGGCAATGTACAAATTGAGTAAACAATTTTCTGAGGGGTGGGAATGTGTCACTGATGAAGAGAGATCAGGGCATCCAATAGTGAGCAGAACTGATGAAAACATTGCAAAAATACATGGAACTGTGCATCATAATCATTGACTGCCTGTGTGAAGCACAGCAGGCCAAGTAAACATCAATAGATAGTTAGGAAAACCTTAACTTCAAATCTTGGCCAACAACACAGGGCTCTTACATCACGACAATGCACCAGCTTACATGGCACCATCTATGAGGGAGTTTTTAGCCAGTAAACAAAGAACTGTATTGGAAAACCCCTCATACTCACCTCACCTGGCCCCCAATGACTTTTTTCTTTACCCCCAAGTAAAGGACAAATGGAAAGAAAGACATTTTGAAGACATGACAGGTAATACAATAACAACTCTGTTAGCCATTCCCAACAAAGAGTTGCAAAATTGCTTAGAAGGGTGGACTAGGTGCTGGTGTTGGAATATAGCTTCCCAAAGAAAGAACTTTGAAGTTGACCATGGTGATATCCAGCAGTGAGGTGTGCAGTAGCACTTTTTCTAGGATGAATTTACAAACTTAACTGTCAGACTTTATAAAATGAGTGTAAAGGAAACATCCTGCTCCTTTGTTCTAATTATCTAAAGAGATGAGCTGGTATGAACTGTCCATATCACTGTATTCTTGAAGAGGTTGGGTCAGTATGAGCTGCAAGGCACCTGGCTGCTCCTCTCCACAAAGAATGACCTGGTTATTCTAAGACTACATATCTGGGAATGTTTGGGTGACCTTCTCAACTCTCAGAGAACACTGGTTACAGATCATAATTGTTCCAGTTTTTCCTCTTCCCCTCACTAAACAGAATAAAAGCCATACTGCATATTTCAGATTCCTTTCCAAAAAATAAAAGAAAAAGGACAAAAAGGCCACTTCTCCACCGTGCTAAATAAACTCAAATCCACATGTTTGCAAGTGACATCGTCTTTCACTTGCCTTAAGCACGTGCTTCTTACACATATTAGATCTCGTCATTGTTAAAGATGAGGAAGCTGGAAAAATTATGTTTCCAACAGCAAACAGCTGGTAAGTTTCAGAAACAAATCAAACCTAGCCCTGTCTGACTTCAAATCGCAGGCTTCTATACATTGTCATCTTGTTTCTCTTTATATAAACAATTTGTGAATGGGGATATGGATTCAAATAGTCACAGACTAAATAATGCTAAAAGTTCCTCAGTTACTCTTGCTGATAATAATCTCTCTCTCTCTCTCTCTTTCTCACCCCCCCACATTAATCTGTCTCTTCTCTCTGAACTAACATAGCATATACATATAGTTGAAATGAGGCAGCAGCTTAGAACTTAGTTGTTATCTTGTTATTTTATGTTCCAAGTTTAGCTCTTTACTATTTCCCTAATAGGAAGTCACATACCTTATCTTTGTTTATGTCTCTTGAATCTTTACTGTGCCCAGCCTAGTACTGGGTACCTCGTAGATGTGTTGAAACTCCTATAGGTTGATTCTTTATGTTTAACTTTACTGGGTATAAATGAGTTTTTTCTGAAAAGCTGTCACCTCAACTAATCCCAGGGACAAATAGGGGTACATTTATAATGCTATTGCAGTGATATAAACAAGCCACCTCACAACAGCAGAGTCTTCATATTCATCCCAGATAGATAAATTCTCCTATTCATGGCAGGCTCATCCACCAAGCTCTGGACTGGAAATTAAAAACCCTATTGGGTAAGTATTTTAAAATAATTGACAGATGCTTGCTGCTTTTAAATAGGACTTTGAATGTATTTACTTTCTAGAGACAAAACATCAAGATATTTCGGTGGTAGTTTGCAATCCCACCAGCAGTGTAGAAGTGTTCCATTCTCTCCATATCCACACCAGCATCTGCAGATTTGGGGCTTTGTGATGTGGGATAATCTCACTGAAGTTAGGTAATATCTCATAGTGGTTTGGATTTGCATTTCAATTGGTGGGATCTCACCTAATATGCACAAAGTGAGGGTGTTCAGCACCCTCCCTGGGTGAAGGGCTCAATTATTTGAACTTTACCTTAGAATTGACAGCAGTGTAACCTAAACATTTGTGCCCTCATAGTAATTTGAAATAACAAGAAAAGAACATTTGGTGGATTGTAACTGATATAATATTTTTCTATGTACAAATGAAATAATTAAGAATGAAAGATATTAGACATCTTTAAAATAATTTCATCACAAGTCCAAGGTTAAGAAATCTATGTGATTTGTTCATTCCTTCCCTCATTCTTTCAACACAAATCTGGTTAACACTGGCCTTTTTCTTCTTTTTCTTTCTTTCTTTCTTTCTTTCTTTCTTTCTTTCTTTCTTTCTTTCTTTCTTTCTTTCTTTCTTTCTTCTTTTTGTTTTTAACTTGGAAATATCATAGGATGTGCCGATGCTTTGGAAGCACATAGGTTGTATTCCCAAACCAGAATTAGGGTGTCAACTAAGGGTTCCTGGGGAGAGGAATATGTAAATTAAGACATATGTGATAAGTAGAAGGGAGAAACGTGTTCAGAGGTCCCCAAGAGTAATATGTTTCAGAAACTCAAAGACGTTCCCTGTGACTGAAGGAAAATGTAGCGGAGAAGGGAGATGTGCTAAAAGCAGGACCAGATTGTGGGTGCACATGTGTAAATCTGCATTAATTGGTGTAAATACTGGAGGCTGGGTGGTGGCAGCTGAAGATATGAGGGCTGAGGAGAAGGTTTGGCATTGCTGATGTCCAGAGTGGGAGAAGGAGCTAAGTGAGGAAGCAAAGCGAGCCCAGGCATCACTGAGCACTAAGTTCAGGTTGGTGACTGTGAATATATCAATGTCAACAAATTGCCACACTGATGGTGGGTTTCCTATTAGTTCCCAGGATCTTGGGTTAGGCTATCAAGAAGGTGGATATCCAAATGCTTTATGTGATAGCATCAGAGATATAAGTTGAGGTTTTGTTGGTAGGTGAATTTAAAGGGTGTACTCAGGGAGAGGAAGATGAAGATAGAGAAAAGAATACAGTTGAAGAGATAGATTATAGAATGTAAGGCAAAGAAAGGAAAGAATTAAGCCAGTGGTGGTTTCATGATTAGAGATTGAGTAGAAGGACTGCAATTAGGAATGTTATTCAGGTTGGAGGACAAGGTGAAGAACATGAGTAAAAAAAAAGACTCACAGACAGAACTAAAGGACTGGAAAGTGATGTTCACAGAAAAGGATGTCCGAATTTATTATTTCAAGGAGTTCTAGGTTACTACCAGTATCGGATGGGTCAGTGAAGTTAAATAGTAGTAAATGTGATTGTAAATGAGGAGATGGGAGTTGAGACTGCTGTGTAAGTAAGTTTCTATTAGACATTGAACCCCCACAAACTGATAGCAATATATGAAGGGGGACCATAGTGACCCATGTGCCCATCTCTAATTAATGGGAAAGAGAGAAAATAAAGCCAAGAAAATGCCATAAGGGTCAAGGCATCCGCCATTTTTACAGGAAGCTGGCAGACTGAATGCCTGGAAACAGAACTGAGCGGACAGGGGAATGCTTCGATCTGCAGACCATGGAGCCCAGAGGGTAGAATAAGTGAAGAGCTTCTGGCCGACACCAACAGTTAATAAGAGAATGCCACAGTGAAATTACAGGCTAATGAGGAAGGATGAGGCATGTGAAATCTGAGATATGACAGTTTGGGTTCAAATCTCAGCAGAACGTAAAAAAAACAGCTTTCTTCAAGAACAATTATGCTTCTTTCAAGTTAAGGAGCAATAACAGATGCTCAGGAAAGACTTCTGAATGTGCAAAGAATTTTATTAAGTCAAATATGCATTACAGAGTGCAAAGTAGAATGGTTGAAAAGCAAAAACAATGATGGGAAGTTAAGACAAGGTCAAGGGGAGAGTGGACTAGGGTGATGTAAAGTACAGACTCAAGGAAAGATAAACCATGGAGAGTGAATAAAAAGCAGATTATTCTGGGGATAGAGGCAATGTCATATTTGGGGCAGTGTCTGAAGATAACCCAGCTGAGAGACTCGCCGGATTGAATTTAATTTGACCTCGTTTGGAAAAAAATTCAGTTCTCTTGGTAGATGGAAGTAAGTTTGTCTACAATGCTAAAACCCTGCTCAGTTTAGAAAAATTTTCCCTGCTAACAGATAACACTCCAGAGATGTTAATCAAGGTCTGCCTATTTAGAAAGGAGACTCTAGGCTCTGAGGTTTGGTGGGATGGTATGAATGGGCTGTGGTCACTGGAGCTGCTTTCTGTGAGTTACATCTGTGCATTGGGCAGTATATGTGCATTAGCTTCTAACTATAAGCCTTTCCTGATGCAAATGTGCCATGACCATATCTGTGACAATGAGCATCCTTCAGGGTCCCAAGGATTGCAGCAGTGAGGCTTACCGTGAGCCAGGTGAGTCCTTACATAATAGCTACATGCTCCCCAGGCAGGAAGCTCTGCAAGTGAGTGAATCGTTCTGCAGAGCTAGCACTAGACAAGCGTCTACAGTTTCTAAAACTTGCATGCATTCTGCATAATCTCAGACATATAATTAGGAAAATGACAGACTAGCTGCCTTTGATATGATAAACCAAGTCTAATAATTAATGAGGGAAAGGCTTAGTGAGCATCTTGGTTGATCATTTCACATAAGACGTAAAATACAGTTTCAACAAAATGATATGTGAATTCTGGAGTCTGGATATGTGAATTTGGAGTCGAAGCCATGGGAAAGTAATCTTGGACAAATTCCTTGCTCTTCTAAGGCTCAGGTTTCTAATCTATAAATTGGAAATGTCCTTAATGCCTATCTCATCTCTAGCTATTTACTGTAGTGGGTCAGTGCCCAGCACACAGCAATCACTCTGTAGATGTCAGCTATTACTATATATCATCACCACCAACAGCATTATCAATACCAGTAACCAAAAGTCATCATTGTCAGTTCTTAATGCCAATAAGTTTGACATTATCAAGTCCATGGGAATGAGGGAAATAGGGGCTGTTGCCTGAGAATTTTATTACATCAACATTCGGTTGTTTAGAACAAAGAATTCCTTATAGAGTCAACATGAGAAAGAAAGAAGAGTCATCACCTGACTTGAAGATGTTGATTTCAAACTGGTTCAGATTCTCCATGTTTTTCCCAAAGCATTGGAGTGGGGTGAGGAGGAGTCGTTGATGGGCCATGAAAGAATAGGAAATTCAGAGGCATGGAAGAAAAAGCTCGTAGGGCCCATTAAGTACTGAGGAAGGAAAAAGGCACACTTCCTATCCCAGTAGTAATTCCATTCTTGGTAGAAAAAATAGATCTTCAGACTATTCAAGTCTGAAGCCACCAAATCTGGAAGGAACATCACCAAATCTCTCAGATTGACACTTTGAGTTTCCATTGAATTGCTGACAGGGAAAAAATGGATTGTTCCACAACCAAGTTTCTGGAAACTGTATTTCTCACTCTAAATTACTTAATAGATAATTCCAATTGTCATTTAGCTTCCCAAATAGTGACTTGGAGAGGGTGTGGTAGTCAGGCACAAGATGGGAGTATTCATCTCCTTCAGCACTTGTAATTTGGATCATAAACCTACAAGGTTTTGGTGTGTTTTTTTAGGTGGTGATCAGGAGAGTGTTTATTTTACTTTATACATCAGCGTGTGGAGATTTGGTTAATCTGAGCTCTTCACCGAGGGACAAATTCACTTTTCATATACAAACACACCAGGTCCTGAGGCTCCAGACGCCTGCGGCTCCCAGGATAACGGCAAGGAAGAGTATGAAAATACAACCGGTACTCGTGTCACCTGCAGCCTAAGTTTCCAGCTGAAAATCCGGTTGTTTATGGGCAAGAGACAATATGAAGTAGATTCTCGCCTTGGACCATGGGGAATTCACCAAGTATTGCCCTGCCAGCCTGTAAGAATGTGTCTGAGCAACCAACGTGTTTTCCTGGGTTGACACCCCTCACTGAGTTTTTGTGTGTTCTTAGTAATTTTTTCAGCTTTTGAAATTGCTGTCATTTAAAGGAGTACCAAGTCTTTTATCAGGCTTATGCAAAGATTTTAAAGTTTAAGTTTTGGGTGGTTTGCACTTATGACTGTTAACATGTAACATGTTTCTCCCAATTGTCCCTTATGCTCAAGACCTACCTCCTGTCTCTCTTTAAATTGGCATGTGAATGAATTGTTCCTGCCAAATGAGTTAGTTAAGAAAGAAAGAAATGTTAATTTATTTGAGTGGACTTAAATCAATATCGTTCTGCAAAAGGTGATAGCATACCACACTGTGGACTAGCATAGTGCACAGGGGCTGGGCTTCCAGTTGAAAGACAATCCCTATAGAAGCTGCTCAACTTTTCTTTAAGATAAGACCTGCTACCCCAGATAGTTTCTGCAATGCTACAACCTGGAGATTGCATTGATAAATAATGGACTGTCCCCAGTTATTTTAAAAGTAGCAGTGGCTTTTATAATACATATTGTTTTTCTTAAAAACACAATGTTTAAATAACCTATTTACTGATAGAATGTTACATTCTAGTAAGAGTATTTTAATTAGTGAAAAATGTTAAAAAGTGTATGCATACTGTTTACATAAGGAGTATGTGACATTATAGATTGGGGACCCAAGGCAGGAAGCCAGGATCAGAAAGTGAGGTAAAGCTAACACAAAGAGTAGAGAATGAACAGGGACTGGGCCGTTAGCCAGACTTGATCAGGAACTCAGGCAGTGAATGTCGGAAGTTATCCGGGGTCTAAATACTAGTGAAAAAAAGAGCTCTAAATATCATAGGTCAAAAGACAATGATTGATTCAACATAGCCAAGAATCCAAAAGGCACAAATATTGACAGACATCAGAGTAAATGTTTAGAAAAATAGCCAGACACTGGGAAGTCAACAGGAACCAAAGGGCAGGATAGAAAACAGGACGTGAATGTCAATAAGTCAGGGGAGACAGTGACTGAGATTTTAATAAGAAAGAAACATCATTCTGTACACCATGGATCAGGAACTGGATTTGAAATACTTTCTAAGGATAAGAGAGAGCACTCAGGAAGAATGTGGCAAGGAAAACCACAGGCATGCATGATAAGGGACGTAGGTGTCTAGGCAGGGGAGTGTTGGCAAGGAGCCTGAGTAGCAGGGACAGGCAATGATAATCTGATTGATACTGATCCAAGAGCTGTGCACATTTAAACTACTTAGCACGATTTCTCGTCTGGAACAGAATAACCTCAGAGTTTGTCTAGCTCTGGTCTCTCAAGGACATTTGACTGCCTGATGTGACAAGAAAAAATGATGTTTCCCCAAGTGTGTTCTATGGGGCATTAGTCCTTCAGGGATGCTCCATTTTTATAAAGGTTCTCTAAGTTGACATTTTTACGGGATGTGGCAAATGCTGCCCCATCTTTTTGTTGTTCATAATGCCCATTCTTATACTAAGAGCTCTGAGAAGTGCAAAAAATAAACCTGTCTTTTTTTATCCTGTCCTCCTAGCATTCCCCAGACTTGCTAGACAGGGTCCTTGTTGGCCAACCAGCACCCCAACCATGCGGCTGTCTGGGAACGTCTTTATAGGCAGAAAAACCTGGGCTCAAATCCCGTATCTGCCATTGACTCTGAACAAGTTATTAATTTGAGGGGATTTCGTTTGTCTTGGAATCTTAGAGATATATTACACAGAGATGTGAGTTTTTTAAGAGGAACAACTTTAATAATAATTGTTTAATGCAATTGTGAATCTTTCTCTTTGGACTTATGAAGTAGCTTAATGTGATTCTTGTTTAGTCTTAAAAGCAATGGTCACTGTCCACAGACACAAGCAAATAAACAAACTTTTCCATAGACAAAATTCTTGGCCTATGTGATCTGCCAGCCCCCCAAAAGTTTTACACATTTCTTTGTAGGATCTCATGCCAAGTCAAGATGGTAGGTACTAGAAAGATTCAAGTGATCTCCATGATATTTCTACATTGAATGAATTAAATGTGTAATGGAATTATCTGCTTAAGATGTAATTTTTTCAGATAATCTTGGAATAATTTTAAAAGACTGAAATTACAGCCAATTGCTGAAAGAGAACTACTGAGCAAGCCATTGATTCCCAAAGAGACTGGTTTTCTCTCTTCATTATGGCACTAACACTTCCTATAGAAATTCCATGTGTGGTCTAATGCTTACTAAACCAATGGAGCCAGAATCAACACAAGTTAAATTATGTACATGGTGACCATGCTCTCACTGAGTTCAGTGTTTCTTTCTCTCAGCACACATGCCATCTAAACCCCAATGCTTCCAGTAGTAATATAAGATTGAGATACAGACTGAAGTGCTTCTAAAAGGTAAAATCTCCCCCTAAAGATTTGCATATAGGCCTATATGTTCCTGAAATATTTTATTTGCATGCACACACAAATGTTTCAGCAACATGATATATATTAGAGGTAATGTGATAAGATACAATGTAGGAATACAAATTAAGAAAATAGTGTGTATTCAATTAACTTACTCAGAGAAAACTTTTTAAGGAATGTGATTCTTTATTTTGACAGGGAAGGGCCTCTAGGCTTTGTATTATGGTGAAGAAGGGAAAGTGGATTTCAGAGTTCACTCCAGTTATCATTGGTCAGATGTAAGAAGAACATTACTTTTCCTGCTATTTGTTCACCAACCAGTAGTACCATGGTACAGTAACGTGGACCCTCAGAAACACAAATATTTCTCTAGTCTACTTTGGTACTGCTCTTAATGTGTGTGATAGCATGTTGAAAGATGATATCACTTGTTTATGGTACTGATCAATGTCTCCCGTAAAGGTGAACAACGAAATATTGAAAATCTGAGACTTTTTTTTACTTCCGTTCCCTTAATAGGATGAAAGATATGCAATAAAGAAAGATCATTCCATACATCTTCTTACTGATCTACCTATGAATTTTGTTTCTTTGCCTGTTGATTGTGTTCATATAATCCACAGAACATGTATTTTGGAAAAAAAAATATCATGGAGGTTTATCACTGCCATTCTCTGTGGCAAAACATTAAAGAAATGTTTGGGTTATTTGCAATATCAAAAGATGTTTCAACTGCTCTAACTAGAAAATTTTGGCTTATTTTCTATGTACAATTTTGCCAAAATACAACCTTTACCAAATGTGGTACATCAACATTTTATTATGCTAATATTTTAAAAAATAACAAAAATTTATCTATTGAACACAAAAATCGCTCTTACTTGCTGATATTTATTATAGTTAATTTGAGTTTTAAGCCACTACACAGAAGAATTACAGAATGACAAAGTTGTTAGAATGCCATCAGTAAATGACACTGCTTCTTTCTTGACTACCTTTTGACAGTACTTACATTATATATAAGATTAATACATATCTACATATATTTTAAAATGTGTATATTTAATTTACTGAATCTTGTGTATATTGGAATTTTCTTTCACTGAATTCTGATTTGAATGGCCAATATATGCTTTTATGCGACCTGTAATATCTTTTAAGATGGGGCTTAAAGAAATATAGGGCTAAAACAAAATCACAGCAGCCCAATTTGGTAATGGGATAAAATAAGAATGAATTAAAGTAAAATTACCTCACAAAATATTGCAAAGAAGAAATTGGAGACAAAATACAATGTTACAGTGAAGCACCGAGGAAAGAAATACTAAGTGGAGAAAGGCCAGGAGTGGGAAGAACCAATCCCATGGTGCCTACAAATGGCGACAATTTTTAGTGGTCAGCAACCTATTATAAAATCCAATTAGGTAACATTGATTTACTGAACACAGCACACTTCAAGGAAATTGAAATTTTCCAATGTGGTACAATGCCTGTACACAGTAGCAGGGTGACAAGGTGACTACCACTACCGTGCCTGTTAGATTTGACTGCTAAGGAGACGAGAGCATGAATGGATTTGGATAGTTTGCTGCTTCCACAGGCAGCAAAATCTAGATCAGCTTGGTGTCCTCTGGTCTCTAGTCCGACAGGACAGCTCAATCAGAGAGGCCATAGGTGAGACAGTGCAAACAACGTCTCTTCCATTGAGATGCCAACATTCCACTATGCTGAGCAGTTTTACAGTCTTACCAGGAATCCTGCATCTATAGCCTAAGGTGGAGTTGGGGGAGCAGACATGAGAAATTGCCTCATGGTGCCTAATTATAAGACTGCTTTCCTTCTCTGCCCCCAGCAGAAATGGCAGAGTGTTCTGCCTGAGGGGCAGAATCCAGTCAATGGGCTCCAATCCAGCTTGCCCATGACTTGGGTGGAAGCATGGAAAGTCACTGGGCACCTCCTGGTGGGACTGTTCCATTACTCCCCTGGGTCAGACTCCATGAGGAGTTCTTGGATTCCTGTAATAGATAATTCAACCTATCTCGGGTTTTGTTAAATATATACACATGTTTTCTTTTGGTTAGTTTGTTTTCACTGTAACTCCTATTAATAACTAAAATTATTATTATTTTTTTTGTAGAGACAGAGTCTTACTTTATCACCCTCGGTAGAGTGCCGTGGCATCACACACCTCACAGCAACCTCCAGCTCCTGGGCTTAGGCGATTCTCTTGCCTCAGGCTCCCGAGTAGCTGGGACTACAGGCGCCCACCACAATGCCCGGCTATTTTTCTGTTTTTGCAATGTGGCCAAGGCCGGTTTTGAACCCACCACCTTTGGCATATGGGGTCGGTGCCCTACTCAATGACCCACAGGCACCTCCCAATACCCAAAATTATTTACATATTAGATTTGTTAATCTTAAAACATCTTGACATGTTTAATACTAATATCAAATAGCATAGTATAATACTATAGTATATAGTATAGTATAATACTATAGTATATAGTATACTATAATAGTATAGTATTATACGATAGTATAATACAACTGTATTATATAGCCCTACGGAGTTCCATATTAAGGCAATATGAATCTTCCATGAATAATTTAATTTATAAACTTTAAGCTTAACAATAGGAGACGAGCACTGTAAAAGAGATATAAATAAGAATAATGATGAGTACATCCCAAACTTGAAGGTAAGAAGATCAAATCTGCTGTCAATTCTTTAAATTAATATAAACCGTATGAAAGAATCAGACACAATGATTAGATAAAAGAGGTTGAAAGACCAAAGATAATAAATCTGTGCTACTCAAAGCACTAAAACTGGAAAGAAATAGCCAGGGAATGGTAAAATTGATGTCTTCTACTTTCTACTGCATCATTTATGCTTAATTCAATATTAGTAATTTGAACTTGTAGCTCCCTGACCAAGAGAATATGAAAGAAGATTCTGACTACAAGGAGAGCAGCTCCAAACAGCCGTTGGAACAGATATCATTTCTGTGAATGTTCTTGATGTTCTTGGGTCTGATCGTTAGTTTAAAAGGGACTCAGGTGGGGATTCCATTTGAAGTGGAATTTAGGAAAATTGAACTTGTGATAAAAAAGCAAATGAACCAGGGAAGCTGTCCCAGTTTGTTGCCACCTGAGATCGGCCTTCTCAGCTCTGCTAGCAAAATGCAAATGGGCTATGGCTGGTACGTGATAGATTCAGCTCTGTGGAAGCAAAGAAAGCACTTTGGTAGAAAAAGAAAAATAGAGAAAGTGAGCTAAGTGGGGGAGTTGGCATCTTTTCAGACAGTTAACACGCCACCTCCTGCTTTCCAGGGCAGGAACTGCATTTCAGCGGTAGCCTTCAATAACCATTGCAGATTGGGAGATAGTGATGTGGCTGTGACTGTGGAACTTCACACTTGAAAGAGACCAGAAGAATTAATTATAGGAAAGAGAGGAAGATTTATTTAAACCCAAATATTAAAAGGATGGGATTGGTGAAGGATGGCAAACTATTTAAAAAGATTTTTGTTTTTTGATGAAATACCTGAATTCACAGGCTCACTCTCTACTTATGAATCTAAAAAGACGTCTGTGGATACATTAGTCCTAAAAGCAACCTCCCGTGCTAAAGTTATGGGTCATGAATGCTTCTGAACGATTGGTTTTTAGAACTAAATTGATACATGCGTTTGCATCTTTTATGGCTGTGTCTACATGCACCCAGGTGTAAATATTTCTAGTGCTACTGGCTCTCCTCTTCCCCCAGAGAGCTTACTCTTGAAGCTGTAAGTTCTGAGCTTCCAAATGATCATCACTATTGAGGAGCAATGAATGGTAACAAGCCATCCTCTTTGTCATGCTCCAGAATGAAAATTAGCCAGCAGGGAATCAAAGAGCAAATTCTAAGTTTAGGCTGTTACTTTTTAAATCAGCTTGCAAACTGTGAGATGTGTTTCTGTTCATTATCCTTGTGGTTGGCATATATTCAGATCTGCATCAATTCTGGTGAGTGAAAAGAAGGCGTGTATTCGTGATGGGACGTTTCTGTGCAAACTGCACGGTAAACTCCTTGGTGACCATGGAGTCCTTGGGGATTCCCTGGTCTATTTTTTATAGTACCTCATTATGTCTTGTAGTATTCAATGTGACATACTGAATATAATTTTGATAATTAAGAAAGATAAACAAATGCATGTTAATTGAACATCTGCCAAGTTGTAGATACTCTCTTGGTCATAAAATAACAAAATAGAAGAGTGGATTGAGTTCTAGTGCAGGTATCAAGGATTTGCATCATAGCTTTAGATATCTACCCACTAGCACTCATCTATTCTTTTCCTTAATTACATAGCAGTTTTATAATAGTACTGACCTCACCAGGTCATTGTGAAACTGAAATAAAACCACACATATTCTACACAAAGTAAACTCTAATAAGGTTTCTAAACATGAAGAACTCTTATAACGCTAAAGATATGAGGCACTGTCTCCTGGGAGAAAAGTTTTACTATTTTTAGAGGATATTAGAACTTATTCTTGATGAAGTAACAACTCTTCAGTGATCAGCAATATTATGAAATCATGAAATGTATGTACCACAAAAGCAAAATAAAATCTAGGCTAATTTCTTTCAAAATACTTGATTTTAAATTACTCTTTTCTACCTTTCACCCAAGCAAAGCAGATCTCTCTTAATATATAGCACTTAAACCACCCATAAAATTCTTTCTATGTATCATAAGTAGTTCTGCTAATCTGACACCTAATAAATATTTATAAAGTACCATTTTGTAGTGTGTCCCATGAGGAATCAGAATAGGATAATATATGGTCTTGACTCTTACTTTAAGGAAATTTATTTTATTTGGGGAAAAGATGAAACATAAACCCTAGAAATAAAGAACTCAACATTGTTGGGAAGAATGTTGCATAACTTAAATTGGCATACATTTGGTAAGTGTAGAGTAAGGCAAAGTCTTGTAAATTAGAGTGGGTGAAAACTGCTTCATGCTGGAAATACGACTTCATATTTAATGGAAAATATTTAATGGAATGTTTCTAATGCCAGTAAATATATAGAGAGAAGCATGAGAGATGTATTTTTTTTTTTTTTTTTTTGAGGAAAGAGCTTCACTCTGTCACACTAGGCTAGAATGCAGTGGCATCAAAGCTCACAGCCACCTCAAACTCCTGGTCTCAAGTGATCCTCTTGCTTCAGCCTCCTGAGTAGCTGGGGCTATAGGCATGCATCACTTTGCCTGGCTAGTTTTTTTCTTTTCTATTTTTGGTAGAGATGGGCATTGGGGATCTTGTGGACCCCCAACCTGAGACAGTGGTCAGCAAGGGAGACACTGCTGGAGAAATCATAAGGATTTATACCAATCTTATAGCATAAATCCTGGAGGCCTACAAGGGCATACATTATTTCATGTGTCAAGCAGCAGCCTGAAAACGATGCATCAACCAGTCCTGCTTCTCAGGAGTCTTTTTATTGGATACCATGACAGAGTATATGTGCAAGAAAGTACAGCAATAGTTTGTAGTCAAGGTTAAAAATGAGAAAGGGTTGATTACAGCCCCTAGGAAGGTTGGGTAAAGAGTGAACAGGGACATAGGATAATGGAACAATGGAAGCAGCCAGATAACATATACAGGGAGAAGAGAAAGGGGGGAAAGAAGTATCATCCCTTCCAGCTATCTTAAATTTCCTAACTTAGCCCATCTGGACTGCTGACTCTCCACTCAGGGATGTCTACTCAGTCATGTAGACATTCCTTTGACTGGACCCTTTACCCTGAGTTGGAAGGTTTGCAAGGAATTCACATGCCTGCCTCCCACATCTCCCCCATTTCATTTATTTAAATGGGCCATTCTTCAGGTTCAGGAAGGGTATAGGAAAAAAGGGAGAGCAAAGGAATACAAAAGGAGTAGTATGACATGTGACCACATTTGCCTCTCCATGTTAGGAAGTCTTTGGGACACTAATTGGACCCAAAGGGACAAGGGAATCACAAGGGAATTCACTTGTAAAATCTTGACCAGCCCCATTCCCGTGTTAACTCAGCATAACAACTTAGTGTGACAACTTAGTTCCTTCTGACTTAAGCCAGTCCAAAATTGTCAAAACAGCTTAGCTGTATCTGCCTCCTTCCTTGATCATGTTTAACTAAGTGCCAAACTTAACATTTAACGTCTGATTTGCAGAGCCCAATTTTGGGGGGAAAGGATGCTAACCGCTGATGGGGTCTGGCTCTCACTTAGGCTGGTCTCGAACTCCTGAGCTCAAGCAATCCCAGAGTGCCTCAGCCTCCCAGAGTGCTGGGATTACAGGCATGAGCCACAACGCCTCGCCCGATCTGGTCTTCAGCAGTGTTGGCAAACCCAAGTGAAAGTGTCTTAGTTGAGTTTTGGAGCCATATGAAATGAAAATCATAGCATAGAAGAGGCTTCAGACTCAAATGATGGCAGTCGGAAAGGCAAAAGAAGATAGTGGAGCCATGCTTCTCGGGTTCAAACCCCAGTTATGCCTCTTGTAAATGTATGTCCTTTGGCACTACATAAAAACTATGTACCTTTAGTTTCTTCAACTGTAAAATGGGAATAAATACTTTCATTGTTAACAACAAATCCATGAATTTATATGCATATAGTGCTTGCAAAAGTGCCTGGCACATAGTAAATGTTGCCCAAATGTTAACCTGTACTTAACAGGACTCAGTCTCTCTATATGTCGGCCACCTCTCCTTATCTCTCAGGACCACTGGGTTGTCTAAAACTCCCAGGCTGAGGACCAGAAGAAAATTCTATCTTCCCTTCAGATCATGGCTATAACTGGTCCTTCTTAAACCAATAAGTATGGCTAGCAAACTTCCATGTCTGACCAAGTCTGAATGAACTTTGTGAGATTTCCCTTGGAGTGGGTGAGAAAATACCTCTTCGAATGGGGGAGGAGAGCCTTACAAAAAGCAAAACAGAGGTGCCATCATCATCTAAAGGAAGATTAAATACTAAATATCAAAACCCATTCATTACTATTACAGATTCTAAAGGGAATAATAACAATAAGTGAATTGAATTAAAAAGAAGAGTGGGAGTCAAACTGTGGAAGAATTGACAAGAAACAGATCAGGTGAACAAAAGGAGGAAAAGTTGAAGACAGAAGACCTAATTACAGTGGCCAGGGGCCAGGAAGATTAAGAAACTTCTGGGCTCAACTTGTAACTTTCTTCAACATCTGTTCATGTCCTCTATGAGTGGCAGAAGCCTTTACAAATTTTTTAATGCATCCGATCTTTCAATATTAGTATTTTTTTATTTTAATAATTACATCTTTAGAAAACAAATATAGCTTTTTATACGTAAAATTATTCCATTGTAGCTAAAGGAAACCTGTAAGGATTTTCATTGTACTGTGATGATTTAGATCTAGCAAAATGCAAACACTACCTGTAAAAGTAATGTGTAGGCTGGAAATTATTTTTCTCTGTGTGTGTGTATATATGGAAAAAATGTACATATGAATGCATTTACCAGACTTAGAAGATGATGTATTCTTTGCAGAAACTATTACAGAGATTGTAATTTAAAATAACAGGTAGACCACTTTAGAGCTGATCAGAACTGCTGGCTAATTCTATTTCAAATTGATTGCAAAACCTCACACCATCTCCATTACTCACTTTACTAGGGTGTAAATTTCAGAAATGTGAGCTAAAAATAATGAGTCAAATAGTATTTTTCCTTAGCTTCAGGACTCTATTACATGATATGTTAATAAGAATGGAAAGTTCATTGATTTGTACATTCGTTCAACAAACATTGCTTAAAATCCTTCTGAACTATGTGCTCTTGAGTTGCTTTACATTCCCTTCTTTGATCTTGTCAATAAATATGAAATTATTCCATAAGTAGAGCCCACTTTCTCCTTGTTCTGCTCTACTCTCTCTCCGTAAATTGTCATACACATATAAGTCTTGCCTGAGAAATATTAGATGACTTGAAAGAGGCAAGATGTAAAGTATTATTTTTAAAAGTCAGTGTCATCTTATTCCTCTTAATAATAATTAGCAGAAGCCTTGTTCCAGTTGAAGGGAAGAAGAGGACTTGAACTTATGCTGCATTGCTAGAGGAGTTGTCTCACAGCTCTGTAATATGAGGGAATGGGATTCCAGGTCTATCCCTGATTGTTCAAATTAAGTCCTTTAACTTTTCCAAAACATGGTTTAAAATGGAGAAAAGAGTAGCATCTACCTTAAGAAGCTGTTGGGAGCAAATGAGCTAAAGTTCTGAGTTGCATCGCCCTGTAGGGTATGAACTTTTAGGAAGTGCTCAATAATGCTAGCTATTATTATTGGTTATTATTGACTATCCAAATGACATTTGAATCCCCTCGTCAGTACCCGTTTGAAATGGACATTCTGCCAAATGGACAGCAGCACCCAAAGCTGCCCATTTTATCCTTGGACAAATCTCTTGGATGGCTGAAAATAACATCTTCAGAATAAAATCCTTCCCCTCTAACTTCTTTACACACCTGCCTTATCATTCAGGGGCTCATTGTACATTCCTCATTCCTCTTTTCTTGGACAGTCCTCAAATTCCTAAAGATAACTAGAGTTACCCACTGAATTTGGTTTGTTTTAAACTAAGCAACCTAACAGTACTTAGTGTTATATTTGGTCTTCTGTTATTATTTATTTTAACTTGTTTTCTTTCCAAGACAATGTTAAAAGGCAATACAGTCTACTAACAGGCACACACACCAACTCAGATGTGGTCAAAATCTACTCCCTGGCTTCAGCTTTATCCTTGGCCTTTGCAAGGCAGAGTAACCAAATGCCTGGCTCAAGGCAATTCCAACTGCTAAATTTCTGCATCATCAGTCATTATGAAATACTTCAGCATACCTTCAAATTCAATCAGCATACCCTGCTCAATAATAAAGCCAGGCACGTCATTCAGCCTTATGGTTAAGTCTGAATAATCACTTACAAATATAGATGAATTCTAGATGCAACTCAGTGTAAGTCTTATTCTGTCTTTATAGTTTAAAATTCTATCAATTATTTGAAGTATAAATATTTATTTATTACCATATAAATAAAACTATGATCACAAAAGCTATTAATATCATGCACTGAAATATTAATGAAGGCCTTTCAAACACTTAAATGAACAGAGAACCATATTGACAGCTAATATAAATGTTTATCTTAAGTAGAAAACTCTGCTGTAGCAATGCTTCTCAGACTTTAGTCTACTGACAAATTATCTGGGAATCTTGTAAAAATTCAGCTTCTGATGCAGAAGGATTGGCCCTAAGATTCTGTTATTTCTTGCAAGTTTCTAGCTGAAAACTAATCTAAAAAAAAATTAAGATTGTGCCTGTGAAAAGTAAATATTTATAAAAATAAATACAAATACATGATAGAAACCCCCCCCCAGAATTAAATATTATAGTTCTAACCTATATACAATTGTTGGATCATTACCAACAATTAAATTATCAACCAAGAAAATAACTTTTAATTACTATTTTAAGATTTGGGGTAGAAATAAGGTCTCATAGGAGACTTTCCTGAAAAGCCTCAGTGTATTAATCTTTTTTACAAAGCAACCAACATTTTTATGTTATAATGTAAAACTTTTTAAAATTTACCTAATATGTTTTTATCAAAAAATCTCAATAGTAATTATTCTTTAATAAAATTACATTCATTCTAGTGTCCTAGGAGTTTAGTTTTGATGGGTATATTAGCTTCGATTTTAGTCTTATAGGCAGGATAAGTATTCCTCCAAGATGCCCATATAAAAATCTCAAGAACCTATAACTATGTTATGTTATAGTGCAAGGGGAAATTAAGATTAGAGACGGAATAAAGTTTGCTAACCAGATGACCATTAAAAAAGAATTTTCTGGATTTCCTTCTTTCTTTCTTTTCTTTTTTTTTTCTTTGGTGAGCCCAAGTAATAAAAAGGAGTAATGGGGTGAGAAAGGCAAAAGTCTTGGAGTGATGAGACCTCAGAAAAAAGCTCAGCTGGCACTTCCTAGTTTGGAAGATGGAGGAAGCTGCTGTGTGTTCAGGGATGTAGGCAGCAGCCACAGACAGCCGATTCTCCCTGAGAGCAACCAGAAAGACCTGGCAATGCCTTGAGGGTAGCCAGTCAGATAGACCTACTTCTGACTTCTGAACTCCAGAAGTTTAAAAGATACATTTGTGTTGTATTAAACCATGTTTGTGGACAGTTATTACAGCAGCTGTAGAAAACGAATTCATTTCTCTTTTCCTGAATGATTATTTTAACACTTGGCCATAAAGAACTCATTCAAAATGTGCACTCTTTGATGCCTACATCCATGTCTATATGCCAAACAGCCTGAGAAATAATTAGAAGCATGCCCCTTCAATCAAGATTTCATCATAATTTCAATCACATAACTTTATCGGCAATGGGCTAATGAGTTGATCTATAACTGAGGTAAAAATGTGCATTATTTTATTTTTTTATTAAATCATAGCTATGTACATTAGGTTTTATATACCATTTGAAATATTTTCATCAAACTAGTTAATATAATCTTCACTGCATTTTCTTAGTTATTGTGTTAAGACATTTATACTCCACATTTAGTAAATTCAACATGTACCCTTGTAAAATGCACTGTAGGCATTATTCTATATACAAGAGAGATTTGTGTGTATAAAGTGAAAATAAACATGGTATATATTCCTAAAACATTTTATTATTATTTGTATATTTTCAAATTGATATGCTTTGGAAAAGGGGGAGCATTAACTTAAATTTTAAGATGAACAAAGAAAACATTGTTAAATTGGAGGGTCTTCTCACACACACGTCCCTTCTCCAGAACTTTCACCCTTCTGCAATCTGAGGACTGCTTGATAGAAATTATTTGGAAGCTTCGGGCAGTGCCTGTGGCTCAGTGGGTAGGGCACCAGCCACATATACTGAGGGTGGCAGGTTCAAAGCCAGCCCCAGCCAAACTGCAACAAAAAAAATAGCCGGGCAAAGTGGCGGGTGCCTGTAGTCCCAGCTACTAGGGAGGCTGAGGCAAGAGAATCGCCTAAGCCCAGGAGTTGGAGGTTGCTGTGAACTGTGTGATGCCACAGCACTCTACCGAGGGAGATAAAGTGAGACTCTGCCTCAAAGAAAGATAGAAAGAAAGAAAGAAAGAAAGAAAGAAAGAAAGAAAGAAAGAAAGAAAGAAATATTTGGAAGCTTCTAGCTGTGGTTAAAGCTTTGACTTTCGCTCAATCTCTTTAAAATTATAAATGAGCCCTTAAAATCTTCAGTGTTGACTAAATGACAGACTTGTCAATAGAAAATAAATATTAAAGAGACTTGTAATGGGTCCACTCTCTTAATCTGAAATTATGTGAATAGTTCTGGAATTTTTGGAAGCACTGGTCCAGGCAAGTTGGCCTCTCAAAATTCAAGCATGCAAAAAATAACCACTTTGATTGCTTTATTGGTGGAGTTCCCAGATGAAAAACAAACGTCCACTGCTTAATTAGCAATGGGCTTACTCTGCTCTTTTGAGGAAACTCTTAGCCAAGCACATATGAGCCAATGAACTTGAGTCACCCTTGTCCAGACTTTCTTCATGGGTAAACATCTCCTGATGAGCTATTTGTCACTGATACTTCTTCAAATTGTCTTTGATTAATAGTCCAAGATCTGATACTTGTCCTACTGACATTGTGTCCTGGAATCTCTTCTGAGACTGAGCACATGAATTTTGCTTCTATCTCTCTCTGTGCATCCGTTTTTTTTTTTTTTTTTTTTTTTTTTTGTGGATGGGGGGAGGGGGTGGAATACATATAGAGGCTTGCTCTGTAACCCCGGGTAGAGGATGGTGGCATCAGCACAGCTCATGGTGACCTCAAATTCCTGGGCTCAAGTGATCTTCCTGCCTCAGCCTCCTGAGTAGCAAGAAATATAGACATGTGCCACCACACCCAGCTATTTTTGTTTTTTTCTATTTTTAGTAGAGATGAGGTCTCACTCTGGCTCAGGCTGGTCTTGAATTCCTAAGCTCAAGTGATCCCCGCTCCTCAGCCCTACAGAATTCTAGGATTACAGGTCTGAGCCACCACGCCTGGCTGGGCTTTCATTCTGTACTTCCTTTCTATTTTTTTTACCAGTTCGGTATGAATTTATCAGCTGGTCCTACACCCTCCAGAGTGAATGCCGGATGTGTCCTAAACTTTCTCTGTGCTATCCTGTCAGTGTGGCCTCCTCTCACTTTTGATCTAATACAGAATAATATTATATTGTATAGATTTAGTGTACCAGTTAACATTCTTTTAAAGAGGCTCCCATGTTTATTGCCAGAGGATATTCTAATGTTTATTAGTAAAACAAACAATTCATCAGACCTTCGACATGTATTACTTTATTGATAAGAGAAAATAAAACACTCTAAACTAATCCCACTTTATATCTTATTGTGACTATCTTTGGGAATCAAATAAAGGAACAACATTAGATTGGAGAAACCAGTGATATACATACTATCAGGAAAATAAGAAACACTGAATATAATTAAACCTAAAACATGGAACAGGGCAACATTTTAACCTCTGAGTCCACAGAGCAGGACAGGCTCTTGTCAACTTGTATCAGGCTGAACGTGTTTAGCTAATAATAATTATGATTGAACAGATGACTCAATTTTGCCATATGCCATTTTATTGGCCCCAAGAGTGTATTTGTGAACACACAGAGATAAATGTAATTCATTATTATGTTAATCAAGACCAAAGGTCATGTGGCAGCCAGGTAGAGAAAAGATAGTGCTTAATGAAACATTTGCTTTTCCGTATTAAACATCAGGAGAGGGAGACAAATGTCTTAATACCCAAATGAGTCTGCAGTGGGAACAGAGCAATGTTTTCTAGAAGAAAAGAATTTGAATATGCAGAATTAATGTAGAATTATTTCTAAGATGCTTTTCTGACAACCAATTTGTAGGACTTTAGTTTTCCTCCTCAGTCTTTACTTACTGTTACTCAACTGAATTAATTTTTACTGATACGTAAAAAAATGCAATAAGCACCGTACAAAGGAAACTCATTTAAGGGATCACTGAAGACAATGTCTACAGCTTAAGGCATTCTTTTTCACCTTATTTAAGATTTCAAAATACAAGTCTGAATCTATAAGTAAGATTGAATTATAATATTTTATCATGTTAGTATAATTTTAATCTTTTCCCTTAGGAAAAAAGATCATTAAAATTTTTTTTGAATTTTGATAGAACATAACAAATGCTTAAATTTATCTGAATGTCAAGCAAAAGCCACGTTGCTTTCTGCCAGGGAAACAGGAATCTGGGATCTGACTCATGCTGAAAAATGTTCTGGATCCAGAACAGAGGCCTCACCCCTGCTTCATTTCAATATTTTGCATATCTATGTCAAAGCTCTGGTGAGTGGATGGTCAATTAAGTACTTTCTACTTTAGCTTCTGAATGTGTCCCATCTTTAGCAACAATTCCAATTTCAAATACAGAAAATATGGTTTGGTTTATTGGAAACATAAACATCTCCCTCCTTCCTACTATTTTAGCCATGCTCGTCATCCCCAATCATAAGAGAAATACACATCAAAACCACTTTGAGATGTCACCTAACCCTGTGAGACCAGCCCACGGTGCAAAGCCCCAAAGCTTAGATGCTGGTGCGGATGTGGAGAGAGGGGAGCACTTATGCACTGCTGGTGAGGTAGCAAACTCATATGGCCCTTTTAGAAAGAAATACGGAGAATCCGCAGATCTTCCATTTGATCTCATTAGATACGCCATTTCTAGATATCTACCCAGGAGAAAAGAAATTATTTGGTCATAAATAATGGCAAAAGTTTACACTCAAAAGTTTACAGCAGTTCTGTTCACAATTGCAAAGATGTGGAAACAACCCAAGTGTCCACCAAGTGTCCATCAATACATAAATAGATTAATAAACTGTGGCATATGTATACTATGGAATGCTATTCAGCCATAAGAAAAGATGGAGACTTTATATCTTTTGTATTTACCTAGATGAATTTGGATAACATTCTCCTAAGTATCTTAAGAATGGAAAGGCAAGCTCCCTATGTACTCAACACTACATTGAACCTAGTAGATGAAAAACTACAGGCCCATGAGACAGAAAAACACTATTAAATTCAGGGAAGAGGGAAGGGAGGGGAGGATTCAGTGAGCTCCCAGTTAATGATTACAATGTAGGGGTATAGGCCAGCACCTCCTGGGTGGAGGACTCAACTGTAACAAAGGACTCTGACTTAACAAACACAAACAATGTAACCTAATCCTACTGACACAATGTAACCTAATCCTAGGGACCCTAATATTATTCTGGAAAAAAATTTGTAAGCTAATTTTAAAGTATAATAATTCTTTGTTGATGCTGAAACTTAAATCCATTTCTACTTTTTCCATAGACAAATATGGCAGTCCCTTTCTCAAACATAAATAACATGTTTTGCTGACATTTGTTTCATTAGTTTTATCTACTTCCAGTTTCACACCCTCATATTTAGTTTCCCTTTATCCTTTCTCTAAACAGAAATATCCATATTCACCAATTTTAAGTATGTAACCAGAGCAAGATAAGAAGAAATATGTACAGTTACTTTCTGCTCCACTGTTTCATGTCCACTCAAAAAAAAAAAAAAAAGTTTAACTTGTTGAGTAATGGTTTTAATTCTGTGTGTTTTTAATGTGCATTTTTTATTTGAATTCTACATTTTGCTAATGTTATTGGTATTTATCCTCCTTCTTCCTTAACAACTTTTACATACAATGTAGCATTGAGATGAAAGTTTGAGTTAGTATTATAGTTAAGATGTCCTAGCTATTGTGTCCTCATATTATCGACATACACAGACATCTTCCCCAACAATGCTTACAGAGTATGTTTCCTTTTGATACACGGAACAACTAAAAGAAATATTTCCTTCCAACAATGGATGAACTATCTTTGCAGGCTGACATAAACTTCTATTTAATTATTTTCATATATTGAAATTTAAATTGACTAAGCATATATGCATTTGAAAGTCAACTACTTAGACTTTGATTAATAATGAATTAATGGTAAATTCTCCTTTCATATCTAGGCTTTGATACTTTGAAAATACAGTCTGAAATAGGTGGTTATAATTAGAAATTACTGGCAACGTTGGTGGGTCGAAAGATTTAAGATGGCATCGTTTCTTATTCATCCCCCTTAAAATGTGGAGTGGATTTTAATAAATCAATTAGTTAGACAATCCAATAACATTATATTTTTGTGTAGAAATTATTTCACTCCTATAATATTAGCTTTTAAAAGGTTCCAAGAGCCTGCTCATCCCTAACTGATATTCTGTAATAAATGAAGTGGTGATTTTTTTTATTAATCAGTTTTATGTATTTTAGGCGACACTTTCTATGAGCATGGCCAATGGTAGATTATTTTAATTGATGGTTATCTTTGATAATAATATTCCAAAAAATACTGAACTCATGATCTACTGTTTAAATTTTTTTTATCTGATTTCATTTCATGAGAAGACTTACTGAATTATACAGTAAAGTCAAATTTGTTTATATGTTCATAGTTCTACTTTGGTAGGTGGGTGATAATTCTCTAATCTTGATATTTCTTTCCACACGGAGGGAGACTGTTTGGTTTGTAAGCTCCCTCTGACTGCAGAAGAGGGGTTACTCTCTCATTGGTCCATTTGGAAGAAATTACCTGAGCATGCTTATTTGTGCTCTTTCTTATCTCCCTGGTGTAAGATTTCCAGGGAATAACATATTCACCTTTGCTACACTCTCACTTTGGTATTTAAAATTGGCATTTGGAAATCAGATGCATATGTTACTTTTGTGGGATGGATTCATTGCGCACAGCAATAAATTTACCATGTATTTACCAATAAATTTACCACAACTTATTCTGGCAACTGAAAGAACAATTAGTTTATGCATTAAGTGAATAAACTTTTTGTTTTTAAGAGAATCAGTAATCATTTGGGCACCCTGGTCTGGTGGGATTTTTTTGTGTCCTCTATAAGAATTGTTTTCCCCACGCAGCTAATGCTCCTCAAACCTGCATGGTGGCTATCCCTAAATAAATGCTGTATTCACCTTATTATTTATTCTGTGTGTGCAGGTATCTAACTGGGTTATCTTAGACTCTGGTCTAGTAACCCCCATGTGAAAAACCCTCAGGGATTTGAGACTATACTAAGGTATTTTTCTCATAAGTATGTCACACATCTTTGCTCATGGTGCAATCTATTTTTGTAAAGGGGCATTTGAACATGTAACAGAAAATGAAAAGCACTTAACAGAAGAAAAATTAACTAGCAAGTATGTTAAGAGTGGACTAGTTTAGAAAAACCTATTCCTGCAAAAAACTTTGGAAAGTGGAAGACTGAGTGGATTTGAAGGATAAATTGATTTCTTTCTGTGCTTATGGAGTTGAAATTCTAGGCAACCTTTGCAACCATTGGGCCCGGATGTCTCTCTGTCCTGCTTTTTGTTTTATAGCTTCTACTGCATTTTTATCTGGGAATCATCATAAGGGCAGGAAAGAAATCCAAGAATCCTTATATCTGCCAAGGATACATCAAAAATTCTATTACTCTGCATGGATCAGAGATGGGGGGATGTTCATTAATGAAAGCAACCAGTTACCATCATGCTTTCTATTGATAATTAATGGTAAATAGATCTATTAGTGAAAAGTCTACTAGATTCTGAATTATTAATGACAATAATTATTGTCGACTTAATTTTTACAAGTTTAATGTCACTGTTAACTTAGGAAAGACAATAATTTATGCACTTTTGTTTTATAATTTATTTGAGTCAAAACATGTATCTTCTACTGAAGATTGCAGTGTAATTAAAAGTGGGTGTCTCAAAATCAACACTAATTAATTAGAAATGTAAATTTCAAGAACACTTGCTTGTAATTAGAAAGCGATCTCCCCCAAAGTTTGTATGTACTTCGTATAAAAATATATCTCATTAAATAAACTTTCACATAGAAACGTGTGTTGCATAGATATATATGGTATATTTTCACAGGCTTTTTAAAATTAATGTTTAGACTTAGTTCATTAGGTTTGGTGTTCTACATAGTTGTATGGCGATTTCTAAATTAACATCCATGGCAATGATTTTTGCTGAATATGGGGGGGGATGGTCTTAAGGTTTATGTCATACGAATTGTATTTAAAGAATGAAATGAAAGTTGGAGACATTTCTTTAAGTTCTTTTCATTTCTCTCTCTCTTGCCTTGCATTTTCTTCCCGTTTCTTGCTTCTGTTATCATTTCATCAAGGCCTGACCTTACTTTTTCTGTTGTACCTTGGTTACATTTCACCATTTTCCTGACCAAATGTACCACCCAGACTAGAAGACTCCAGTTGCCAATTCTTCCATCCCAGTGAATGACTTCATAACTCGGATGATGCCATGGAGGGGTCGGAGGGTAAACATATCTGCTATTCATCTTGTAGCTCTTATTAGATCATACATTTCCAGGCCAGCTCTGAAGAAATGCGATTCCCCATAAACTGCACTGAAATCCCTGACTTTGCAAATGTGAATGACCTGAATCAGAGCATAATCAGATGTCAGACAATATAACATTTTTAATAATTCTGATTTCGAGCCAGATCAGAATATCATTTAGAGCCCCTCGTAGTGGTTTCAGTCAGTACATTAAAATAAAATGACCCATTTCTGTTCCAGTAGCGTGTAACTATATAACCCAAGAACATTTAAAAATATTGATTTGGATTGTTTAACCTAGGCAATCATAATGATGTAAATATTTTCAAGTGGTTGTGATCTTCTGGTGTCTATTCATGATCTGCAGCAGGAGATTCAAACCCAAATAACACATAGGGACCAGAAACATAACTTACATAATGAATTGGGCCAACTGAGACTTAAGGAGGTGAAGACGGGTGAACTAGAGAGGGTGCTCCACTTTAGTCTGCCAACTGCCTTTTCCCTTCAGTGGTATAATATAGGAATATAATTTTAGCATTCTAGATAACAACAAGTATTGCTAAGGGCAAGGTTATACTTGCACCTCACCAACCTTGGCCTTGAAGTTAGCTGCCGACAGTGGGTGAAGGTCATGAGCAGCCCTATTGCTCTCAGGAGTGGGGTATGAAATAAAGACAGGCTCAGTTTCATCTCTAGCATTTAGAATGCTTCTACAGCAGATTATTTGATCACAAACAAATTTGTAGAAATAATTCAGTCAGATTGGACAGGTCATGAGTTTGTTAATCAATCATGCATTTTCATATATTTGTGACATTGACGTACCTTCAATGAACATTTTATTTGTAATAATTTGGTTTATAGTTTAGAATTCTTTCTACTTTTAAAAATGCAGCTCAGTTCGTAATAGGGAGCACTTCAGGGCAGGGGCACCTGACCACAATATGCTCTAATGTTACCTTCAAATGAAAAACAAAACAAGCAAACAAAACCCCCAATGACTGCTGGGCTTACTTTATTGCCGATCAGTGTTTAATGATGCTATCTGAACAAAATGTCTTCTGTCAAATCATTTACACCCTCCCAGGAAAATCCTGACAGGTCTTTCCAGGAGAAAGGCAGGAAATAGCAGGATGAGCACAGTAGTTTGTCTGGCTCTGGAATATAAGTGGAAGGGCAGCTGGGGAGTCCATCCTGGTGACACTCTGAAGCCTGGTGACACTCTGAAGCTACAGAAGCCTAAGATTCTTAGAGCAGCTCACAGAGATTGTGAGAATGAGCAAGAAAAACTAGGCCTGTCAACGACTCCTCAATGTTACATCAGACAGGAGGGCTGGAGAGAGAGGACACAGCGGGCTCGGCGCCTGTGGCTCAACGGGCTAAGGCGCCAGCCATGTACACCTGAGCTGGCGGGTTCGAATCCAGCCCGGGCCCCCCAAACAACAATGATGGCTGCAACCAAAAAATGGCCAGGCGTTGTGGTGGGCGCCTGTAGTCCCAGCTACTTGGGAGGCAGAGGCAGGAGACTCGCTTGAGCCCTGGTATTGGAGGTTGCTGTGAGCTGTGATGCCACGGCACTCTATCCAGGGTGACAGCTTGAGGCTCTGTCTCAAAACAACAAC
>CAUYRH010049176.1:0-11929 GCA_963574655.1 Perodicticus potto | reverse complement strand
AAGCAACAAAAAATGGTAGTCATACAAGGATGTGAGGAAAGACAATCAGCTTCAGACTCAATGCTGGAATGAAAAGTCACTGCACGATTGTTACCCCTAAGGATTGTATTAGATGCCTGTTGCTAATATAACAAACTACTACAAACAGACCATCTTACAGTACCACAGACTTATCTGACATCTCTGGAGATCAAGGTGTTGACTGAAATCAAGGTGTTTTCCAAGTTTGGCCTCTGTGAATGCAGTAGAAGGAATTGGCTCCTTTTCAAGAATCAATTGTAGAGTCCATTGGCATTGCTTAGCTCTAAGCCCTTTTCCTCCATCCCATGGTACAGCATCTTGAACTCTTTCTCTGTGACTGTCTTGGTTTCTTTTTATAAAGACCTTTGTGATTACATTGGGCCTACTGAATAATCTAGAATAACCCTTCCATCTCAAGATCCGTAACTTCATCCCAGCTGCAAAATCCCTCTTTACCAGGTAAGGTCCCACATGCTCAGAGTCCAGCGATTAGGACACTGACATCTTTGGCATTAGGACACAGACATCTTTGGTGGGTTATTATTCTGCCTGTCACAGAGGACT
Source organism: Perodicticus potto (assembly GCA_963574655.1). Classification (NCBI taxonomy): domain Eukaryota; kingdom Metazoa; phylum Chordata; class Mammalia; order Primates; family Lorisidae; genus Perodicticus; species Perodicticus potto. The sequence continues at coordinate 11,344 of CAUYRH010049176.1, read as the reverse complement.
ATCAAAATTTGAGTCTCAAAGACATATATGTTTAGATATTCAAAGAAAACAAATTTGGAATCTATAGGAACAATGAGATGCAGTGAAACATAAACAGGCTTTAGAGTCAATTATAGCATGCTCATACCCCAGAGTTGTCTTTTGCCAGCTACAGAAGCTGGAGCAAGTTATTCACTCTCTCCCCAAGTCGATGGTATCATTTTTTGAACAGAGATATAAATAAAATGTAAATTGAAGGGTTCCTATAAGAACTACAAATGTATCTAGCATATGATGAAGTTCTAGTTGTTACTAGAACTAATTATTAATTCTAGTTGAACTAATAATATTACTATTATACAAATTAATTCAAATCCTTCATTCATATGCCTGAGATTTCTGAAGTTAAATACTTACCCAGCTACTATTCACCTCATTTTTATATCAGATTCTCTGTTTGCTAGTTATTTAAGCTCACATTAATTATGTGGCTGGAAACAGCATTCATAGAGTAAAGTAAAATATTTATGAGAAGCTATTTGAATCACCCGCCAAAGTATGGGTGTATCCTTATTATTTTTTACCTCAGCCAAGTATTTACCCTAGATGCTCCAATCTGGAAGGGCATCTTTTGTGACATTTTTATTGCTTTTTAAAAATAAATTTAAATTTTCTGTTCTTCTGTTCAATATATTTTCATAAGTCTAGAAGGAAAAAATGAAAACTGGGAAAATTTTCTTACTGGAAGAAATAAAGGATATGATATAGGATATTATGGAATGAATTAGAAAATGTATGAACTATATCATAACCTCTTATAATTCAATAAGAAAAAAGAGACAGAGTAAAGAGGTTGACAAAAAATACATAAAGAGGAAATAAATGTGTAAAAGTACAAATGACCAATAAATATTTGAAAATTTTCAGCTTTTCTAGAAATTGGGGCAATGGAAAATTTAATAAACACTGAAATACTATTTTACCCATAAAGCTGGAAAAATTGCATAGTAAAAGTACTAGAAATGAGTGAGAAGTGAGTACTCATCAACTATTAGTACAAATGAATTCTCTCAATGGTCAATTGGATAAAATATCAATATTTCAGTAAACGATCTTTCGTATACTTTGCAGTACTTTTGATAAAAGTAGAAAAACTTAAGAAAACCTAAATGTCCATGGATAAAGATATTTTTACAATAACTATGGCCCTTGTATGTAATATAACACTGTGTAAAACTGTCTATCCTTTAACAGAATCTGTTAAAACTCAATGTATTAATAAGGAAAAGTCTTTAAGGTGTGCTTTTAAGTAAAAAAAAAAATTGCAAAACCATAAAGTATGATAATTTCTGTAATAAAAATCCATTTGTGTATATTTATAACATACATATGTCCATGTGAGTATCAGTTTGTGGCTAGATAGGTAGAAAGACGTATATAAAAGAACTTTACCAAAATGCAAATAGTAAATATCTCTTTGTAGGAAATTGATATTTGAATGGAGCAAACTGAGACTTTATTATTTATCCCTCTAAATTTGCATTGTGTTAAATCTTCACTTAACATTTTCATATTCATTTACAAAATTTAAAAAGAGAAAAATGTTTGGAATTTAAATATGAAAGTCAAACGAAGATCATAAAAGCTAAGATGTGGATCTTTAGACTAAACTTAAATTATGAATGAGGTTTAAGAGATTTCAGAGAGTCAGAGCGGCATGTCAAGGCACACATTTATGAATGTACACATATGCAGTTAGTTTTTTTAGAATATACAGCCCCGCTTGAGAATGACTGTTTCTATTGATATCTGGAACATAAACCCACACAATTAGGAACTTAATAATTCCTAATGAGAGTGGTGGCTGCAATATTCAATGCTGTACTACTGGTTCAGCTTTTATGTACACTCTAATTAAAATGTAAACGTGTTTTCAGCATATAGCAAAATTGCTTTGGTACTCCATTAATCTTTGTCTTGTTTATAACGACACATTTTTATTTCATAAATATCCACTAAGGAAAATGAGAATTTCAGCCGAAATGTTGTTACTGGGAGTTAGAACCACCCACAAAATTAAAAGAAGGAGGAAGAAGAGGAGGAGAGAAGGAGGTATTTACTATTTCATTAATATGATAGTAGCCGCAGAATTTTTTTGTTTGTTTCTGTCCTGTCCTTGTTTTGGGTGCCCTGATTTGTCGTTTAAGAAGTCTAACAGCCTGACAACCTGGTGGCTGCTACATTGTCAGCAAGTCCAGGCCATAGGAAGAGTCACAGGGCTCTGGTTGATTGCCCCAACCAGCAGCCTAGCTAATAGCTAGGACAAATGCCAGGCATGTGAGGACAGGAGATCCAGATGACACTACCACGGAAGCCTCAGTAGTTGAGTCAGCCTTCCTGGTCAAATCATTAAAGCTGCCTCCTCATGTGTAATAGAGCCAGAGATAAGACACCCTTCCTGTGCCTCCTCCAAATCCTGACACACAGAACATAACATTATATGAACATAATTTTACAAAGTAACTTTTCACCCCAAGTGTATGGTGGTTTGGTGTGTGGCAATAGTAAGGAGAACAAATTTCTAGTTGATTGCAAGTGTTTTACCATAAAAGAATATTGAATTATATCAAATAACATTTCTGCATCTATGGATGCAGAACTATATCATAACCTCTTATAATTCAATAAGAAAAAAAAAATGGACAGAGTAAAGAGGTTGACAAAGAATTCATAAAGAGGGAATAAATGTGTAAAAGTACAAATGACCAATAAATATTTGAAATTTTTCAGCTTTTCTAGAAATTGGGGCAACGGAGAATTTAATAAATATTGAAATACTATTTTACCCGTAAAGCTGGAAAAATTTCAAAGATTAGTAAAAGTACGTGAGATCTTTGGACTAAACTTAAATTATGAACGAGGTTTAAGAGTTTTCAGACAGTAATATAATAATTATAATAACATGATCACCTAGTTATTATCCTTTACTCTGTTTAGTGTGGTAAACTGCATTTTTAAAATGTGTTAAACTTAATTTGCATTACTTTATTAAATGTTTTAATGTGTTAAATTTAAGTTTAAATGTGTTAAACTTAATTTGGGTTACTTTATTAAATCCCAGTTTATCATAGATTTTTATGTCCTATAGATTGTTTAAATATATTTGTTAGCATTACTTTTTAGTGTTTCTTTATTACATATGGTGTGGTACAAATTTGTTGTTAAGAATTAATGTCAAGGTTTTGCTCATCTCATATAATCTATGAGAAAGTGTTTCTTCTTCTTATATTTTACAGCAGTATTTATGTAAGAATTGTGCATTTTTTTCAACCCATGAAAAACTGGAAGAATTTGTTAGTCTTGAATTCAGTGTCCTGTTTGGCCTGGAGCTTTCTTACTGAAAAGGCTTTGAATTATGAATTCAGTATCTTTAGCAGAATAGGACTAGTTAGGTTTTCTTCTTGTGTTGAATTAGGTTGTTTTGTTCAAGAAATCTGTACATTTTATTTCCATGTTCAAATGTACTGGTCACATATTTAAAATATTTTACAACTTTCCCAAGACATAGTTGTGGTGTTTGTCCATTTTTCATCTAATTTCTTAAAGGATGCAATTGTTTTTCAGTCTTTGCTAACTTTAAGGTCTGCGTTTTGTTTGGGTCTGATTATACTCATTATTTTACCTCTCCAAGAGCAGTCATATTTTTCCCCTATTTTCCAGGCCTAGATGATGATGATGATGGTGGTGATGATGATTGTATGTCTGTAATTTTAAAGAACATGTTATAGAGGGTCAAGATTATGCTACCATCATCCAGAGTTGGGAGAAAATTTCCCCGGGTGTTGAACTGTCATTGGCATCCTCAAATCCTGTGAAGATTTTTTTTTTTTTTATGTGTCTGTTTCAGTTGTCTTTAATGAAAAAGCACATCCCTTACTCTCTGGCCATTGTTTTTCTTTTCTTCTTATTTGATATTTAAGCTGTTTATCAAGTTTCTCCACTTTGATGGAGCTTGAATTCCACCATCCCACTTTTTGACATCAATAACATAGGATCTTCATTACTGTAGAGTTATATGACAATAACACCTACTATATCAGAGAGAAAACTCAACAAAAACTCAACTTTATCCTTCTTTTTATATTTCAGAATATTTTATGGGTGCAAATGTTTTGGTTACATAAATTGCTTTTGTGCACTTTGAGACAGGTTGTAAGTGTGCCCATCACCCATATAGTGTGGGTTGATTTGTTGGGTGTGAATTTGTCCTTCCCCTCCTGCCCCCACCACCTGTTTGCTTAGCATTGAGTTTCACTACCCAAAGCACACATGGGTGTTGATTTATTAGTTCCAGTTTAATACTGAGTGCATGTGGTGTTTGTTTTTCCATTCCTATGATATTTCACTTAGGGGAATGTTCTCCAGTTCCATCGAGGATTTTACAAAAGTTATTTAGTTCAACATTTTTTATGGCTGAGTAGTATTCTAAGGAATGCAGATACCTTCCCCAAAATGCAAAAGTGTGCAGAGCATAAATCTTTTTCTCTATTATTAAGTGTTTTTCTCCTTGTAGTAGTCTAAAATAGTTTTAGTGCCCGCTTTCTACCTAACTTACCAGCCTCCATTTAGCATTCCTTTGATGAGTGCTCTTGCTCTCACGTGGGTCTAACCGAGCAGTGAGCACTACCAAAGCCCCACAGTCTTGGTCTCTAGTGTCTGAAATGTCTCTGAGAAGCAAGAAAGGGGCTACAAGTCCAATAACAGCCAACCTCACCTGTTTTTATTTTCAGCACCAAACACTCAGAGTGGGGAGCATTTATGCTGGCTGTGTCTTCCACTTATCAAAGAGTTGGATTTTTCCTTCATATGGTGTAAATCATGGTTTCTATTTCCTTTGCTCTTCAAATATTCTTTCTATTTATACATTATCTTTTGACATTTGGTAAGTGTCTCAAACGCAAAGGACTTTTTACTTTTCTGGCACTGATTCCCATTTTCCACCGTGTTAACAATTATTTTGTTATTTCTTTGAGAAAGTGTGGGTTGGCCAGCACTATGTTACAAATTAGAAACCAGAAGTTGTCTTTCCCCTTTATTCATTATCATTAATTAATATGTTCAGTTTATGAAAATAATGCAATAGCATTACATTGAATTGATTACTAAATGTGGTGGAAAGCCTGATTAAAAAATGCTAACTTGACCTGGCCTTTCGCTTCATAAGTTAATATAGATTCTCCTTAATTTTAAAATGAAGATACACAATTAACATAAATTTGTTTCATAATTAAAGATGTGAATGGCACTTAGCATAAAGGAGCAACTCAAGACTGAATATTTATATGTACAGGATATATTTTTATTTTCTAATAAATGTGTTTAAATAAAACACAAAGAAAAAATAATGTTTGTGGTTATGTTGACACTTCTATCAAGCTTTATAGTAAAACTAGTAATTACAGGGGCCTGAACAAACACAAGTCCTTAAGACATATATAAATTATGTATTTTATCCTTATTCAAGATTAATGCACAAGTAGAAAATTGATGTTTGTACACACACCCACTTCATTAATGGTTCTAATTCAGAGCACATTTCAAATTCTTTTCTTTAAAAACATTAATTCTAAATAATACTATTTAAATTTCTATTTCCTTTCTTATTTGTGAAAACGCTTTAAGTTTAAACATACTGTGGGGAAGCAGAGTCTTTTTGAAATGATTTCTCAATTAAATTTTGTGACTTTTCTAGAAAACCTTATCCAATATTAATATGTCTAATTCTAAGTAAGCTGACATATATTTGTTATATATTTCATAGGAAAATATAAATCCAAACCACAGCGAGATACCACTTACCCACTAGAATGGCTATAATCAAAAAGACAGACCATAGAAAGTGTTAGGATACAGAAAATTGGAATGTCACGTATTACTGGTTGGATTGCAAAATGGCGCAATCACTTTGGGGAGTAATTTGGCATTTCCTCAAAAAACTAAACATAGAGTTGATATATGACTCCATGATTCCATTCCTTGGTATATACTCCAGATAACACACAAGAACTTGGACACGAATGTTCACAGAAGCATTATTCCTAATAGCCAAAAAAGTCAAAAACAACTAAAATGGCTATCAATGGGTGAATGAATACATAAAATACGATGGATCTGGAATGGAATATGATTTAGCCGTGAAAGGGAACGTGTACTCATGCCTGATACGACATAAATTAACCTTGAAAATATTACCCTAAATGAAGGCAGACTTAACCATATATTGTGTGATTACATTTATATGAATGTCTGCAAAGAGAAAATCTATAGACACAGAAAATGCTGTGCACGGTACCTGTTAGGTATGAAGGTAACTCTCCCCTGCTGCCTCTTCCCACCAGCTTGCTTTCCATTGAGTTTTACTACCAAATGAGCACATTGGTGGTACAATTTAATAGCTAGTGCATGTAGTGTTTGTTTTGCTGTCCCTGCGATATTCGCTTAGGAGAATGATCCCCAGTTCCATCTAAGTTGTTATAAAAGGCATTCGCCACTTTTTATGGCTAAGTAGCACTCTATGGTACACATATGTATACCGTATTTTATTAATCTCTCAGGGATCGATGGGCACTTGCATTGATTTCACATCTTTACAACTGGGAATTGTGCTGCAATAAACATTCAAGGGCAAATGCCTTTTTGATAAAATAACTTTTTTTTCCCTTTGCATAACTACCTACTAGTGGGGTTGCTGGATCAAGTGACTGGCCTACTTTTAGTTTTTTCAGGTATCTCCCTACGAATTTCCTTAGAGGTTATACTAGTTTGGAATCCCAGAAACATGTGTAAGTGTTCCTTTCTCTCTGCAGCCACATCAGCATCTGTTGTTTGGGGATTTTTTTTTTTTTTTTTTGATAAAAACTATTTCAATGGAGTTAGGTGATACATCACTGTGGTTTTGATCTGCATTTCCCTGATGATTAGAGACATTGAGCATTTTTTCATACGTTTATTGGCTATTCATCTGTATTGTTCCGGAAAACTTGTGCTTGTGTCTTTTGCCCACATTTTATGGGGTTGTTTTACTTTTCTAGGTGTTTTGCTTGAGTTTTTTGCAGACTCTGTTCATCAGTCCTTTATCAGATGTACAATATGCAAATGTTTTCTCCTTTTCTGTAGATTGTGTATTCAGTCTATCAATTATTTTCTTAGCTATGTAGGCGCTTTTTAATGCAATCAGGTCCCATTTGCTATTTTTTGTTATTGCTGGGATTGCCATTCTGGTTGTTTTCATAAGTTCTTTGCTTAAGCTGATGTCTATAAGAGCTTTCTTCATTTCTTTCTAGACTTCTTACTGTTTTAAGCCTAAAGTTTAAGTCTGTCCTCCATTGTGAATTAGTTTTAGTAAGTGGTAACAGGTGCAGATCCTGTTTCAATCTTCTGCACATGGCCATCCCATTTTCCCCACAACATTTACTGAATGGGAATTCTTTTCCCCAATGTATATTATTGACATCCTTGTCAAAGATCAGAGGGCAACATGAAGATGGCTTTGTATCTGGGTTTTCTGTTCTGATCTGATGGTCTATGTCACTGTTCTAGTGCCAGCACCATGCTGTTTGGTTACTATAGCTTTGTAGTACATCTTGAAGTCTATAAAGTGATGTCTCCCAATTTGTTCTTTTTGCTTAAGGTTGCTTTAGCTTCTCAGGCCCTTTTCTAGTTCCTTACTAAGCATAGAATCATTTTTTCTAGATCAGGGGAAAATGACATCAGTACTTTAATGGGAATTGTTTGAAACTGCAGATCACATTGGGTGGTATAGACATTTCAACAATGTTGATTCTGCTAACCCATGAGAATGATATCTTTTTCTATCTGTTTACATTCTCTGTGATTTTTTCCCTCAGTAACTCATAGTTCACCCTGTAGAGGCCCTTTACCTCCATTGTTAAATATATTTCTAGGTATTTTATCTTCTTTGTTGCTGTTGTGAAAGGCATTGAGTCATTGATTTGATTCTCAGGTTAATTGTTGTTATCTCAGAAAAACACAAGCAAAGATGTTCAACTACCTTTTCACAATGGACCAAAAATATAGGGAAAGAATAGTCTTTGTAATAAATGGTGTTTTAAAAAGTGGATATCCCCATGCAAAACAATTAGAATAGATACCAAACACAGAAATTAGCTTTGAATAGATTAAAAGCCTAAGCATAAAACCTGAAACTGTAACACTTCTAGAAAAATAGAGAGAGGGGGGGAAAGGTGTTTACTACTGGCCTTGGCAATGATTTTTTGGATATCACGCCAAGCTCAGGTCACAAAAGCAAAAAAGTAGATAAGTGATCTACAACAGATCAAAAAATGTCTGAATGGAAAAGGAAACAATGAAAAGGCGGACTACAAGTAGGGAGAAAGTATCTGTAAACCATACATTTAATTTAATAAGGGGGTTATATCCAAAATGTGTAAGGAAGGCACACCACTCAGTAGCAAAAAAAAAAAAAAAAAAACAGCAAAAAAATCCTTCAAAAATAGGCAAAAAATGAATAGACATTTTCCGAAAGAACAATTACAAAGGACCAACAGATATGTAAAAATGGGTTCCATATTGCTAATTAGGAAAATGCAAACAAAACCACATGAGATAATACCTCACACCTGCTAGGATGGCTATCGTTATAAAAAAGACAAGAGATAACAAAGTGTTCATAAGATTGTGCATAAAAGGGAATGCTCACTCACTGCTGGCGTAAATGTAAATTGGTACAGCCATTATGGAAAACAGCATGGATTTCCCTCAAAAGATTAAACATAGAACTAGTGTAGAGCCAACAATTTCTCTTCTGGGTATATAAAGAGGACACAAGAGTTCACTCTGTAGACATGTCTGTGCTCTCACTTTGATGGCAGCACTATGTATAGTAGCTAAGGTATGGAAAACACATAAGTGTCCCCTGACATATTTTAAAAAATAAAGAAATTGTGATGTGTATATATTTTAGTTTTTTTAGGTACTTTCATATGGCTTTCCTTAGAGGTTGTACTAGTTTGGATTCCCACCAGCAGTGTGTAAGTATTCCTTTCTCTCTGCCCTCACATTAGCATCTGTTTTTTGGGATTTTTTTGATAAAAAAATTTGATAAAACTTTTTTTTGTGTGTGTATATATATATACACATACATATACACACACACACATTCTAGCTCAAGTTCTCTGTTTCTTTAAGACTGTATAATACACACACACAATGAAATATTACATATATGTGTATATAAAAATGTATATATACACACACAATGAAATATTATTCAGGCTTAAAGAAAAGAGACTCTGCATTTGACAACATAGATAAACTTGGAGGACATTATGCTGAATAAAATAATCTAGACACCGAAAGAAAATACTGTACAATCTTATATGCAGCATCTAAGTATGTCAAAAACACAAAGCAGAACAGAACGTGGTTACCTGGGGTGGGGAGATGGGGGAAATGGAGAAATATAGGTCAACATGTACAAAGATGCAGTGGTATAGGATGACTAATTCTAGACTCCAATTTTCTTGATAGTGACTATAGTGAATGGTACTGCATTCTGTCCTGGGAGGTTGCTATGAAGTAAGTTGCAGGTACCACACACACATGCACCAAAGACAGTTACATGAATTTGGCATATGTTGTCTGATGGTAGGAATCATGACACTATGTCTGAGCATATCAAAACATCATGTTACATGTCTTAAACATGTATAATAAAAGAGTCCAAAGGAAAATAAAACAAAAGTCTACTTCCTGAGGTCACGGTGTCAGTGTTCCAAATATGTCAAATTAGAGTAGCTAAATGTCTGCCGGATTACATCTTCCTAAATAGGTATTTTGCCAGCATATTTTATTAGTTACTATGAAAGGTACATTCAAATCCATTATGATTACGATTTTTGTCCTTTTCCCTTTTTATGTTCTGTCAATTTTTGTTTTATGTATTTTGGAGCTGTTATTTGGTGAGTGAGAATTGATGATTTTTATATCTTCCTGATGGCCTGGTATCTATAAAATTATTTTTAAAATTCTTACTTTCTCTCTAATTAAAAAAATCTAAGCCCTTTTTTGTTAAATGTTTTTTGTCAAACAATTTTTACAATTATTAAAGATGTAATTTCTATGCATATTTATATAAGTGTCTTATGAGACATACATAGCTTTATTTTTTGAGTCCATCAAATTCAAATTTTATGTGGCATATGTTCCTCTTCACACACATTAAATTACTGATGACTATGTGGTTTTAAATGTATACAATTTTAAAACCATCATGTTAAATGTGTTTTCCAAGGCCCTTTTCTATCTAAGGCCATTCTAGCTCAAGTTCTCTGTTTCAATCCAAGATGTCCTTGGGCTTTTATTGAAGCTTGACACATTTCTCCGCCCCTTATTTCCCCCCCCTCCCTACAGGTGTTAATCAGGACAGCATTATTTAATGTATACTCTCAACACTGAAATCTACCTTGGATTTGGCTTCATAGAAAAGCAAACAGCCAAATAAACTGAGGAGAAATGTATGGTTTGAGAGATGGTTTGAATCACGCACTGCCTGGGTAGCAGTCAAAACACACTCTCTGTGAGAGGTGAAGTACAGATAGTCCCCAGAATAAAAAGGTGGTGGTTCGATTGTTCAGGGAAAAATTGGAAAACGTACTAGTGATAAACAAGATATCAGCTAGTATGACACCAGGTATTAGGAAGTTAACGGAAGGGGACCAGAAACTCTGAGGACAACAGAACTGGGTGCCTACCGCAAAAGGATAAGTGAAAAGTAAGAACAACCAGTCATCCAGGGAAAGCAGATTTGAAAGTCAGAGGGCCTCTTCTGTAGTCTCTGCCGAAAGTGGAGGTGGGGGGTGGAGAAAACCGAAACAATGCCCAGGACATAATTACCAGATTATTCAAACAATGGAAAATGTTGCATCAGCAAGCAAGGCATGTCTGCTCTGTGAATGTCAGTGTCCAGGTTGGGAAGGAATGGGATCATGAGTAGGACAACTTGGGTTAATGCTCTTGAGTGTCACAAATCCCCAGATTTCCCTGGATGTTGAATAACTGCACAGGGATGTTGAATTCTGCACAGGGGACCCGCTCATCCAGTTAGGAGCGATCATCCTGCCTCCTTGTTTAAAGTTAACGCTTTATTACGCAGCCGTAAAGAAAGATGGTGACTTTTCCTCTCTCATATTTACATGGATGGAGCTGGATCAGGTTCTCCTTAGCAAAGTGTCTCTAGAATGGAAGAAAAAGTATCCAATGTATACATCCCTATTATGAGGCAAATTTATATCTTTCAAGTGTAGGCTACAGCCCACTTATTGCA
>CAUYRH010049172.1:0-10433 GCA_963574655.1 Perodicticus potto | reverse complement strand
AGCACTCTACCTGGGGTGACAAAGTGAGACTGTCTCAAAAAACAAAACAAACACAAGATACACACAAAAATAGGCAGAGTTGGGACCATAAGGACATGGCACAAAATGTAATTGCTATCTGGGATTTTTTTTTTTTTTTTTTGAGACAGAGCCTCAAGCAGTCACCCTGGATAGAGTGCTGTGGCATCACAGCTCACAGCAACCTCCAATTCCTGGGCTCAAGCGAGTCTCTTGCCTCTGCCTCCCAAGTAGCTGGGACTACAGGCACCCGCCACTACACTCGGCCATTTTTTGGTTGCAGCCGTCATTGTTGTTTGGCGGGCCCGGGCTGGATTTGAACCCGTCAGCTCAGGTGTACATAGCTGGTGCCTTAGCCCGTTGAGCCACAGGTGCCGAGCCAATCTGGGATATTTTTATTTTATTTTGCTATTCTCAAACTTCCTACAAATGGAATATGCTAGTATTACAATAAAAAAAAATTTAAAAATTATAATTGCTATGAAAAGTCCAGAATGAAGTTACCAGGAGATTTTTGTAGTTAACATCTTTGGGAGACAAGACTTCCTTTTTATTCTTATTTCTAAAATTTCTTGTATAAGCATGTGTATTCTTAAAATGAGGCAGAAAAAGAGTCATAGGCCGACTAATAAATTAAACAATTAAAATGTAAGCTGAGTTTCGGGTTAACTCTTTTGAATTAGATTCTTGACTCTAGCTCAAATTAAAAAAAGAAAAATCACCATTTATGCCAACCCTATTTGTTTTGAAAAAGAAATTATAGCTGCTAGTCTGATCCGTTCCACTTACATACAGGACAGCCCTTTCCTTTTACTAAGTGCTCCTCTGTGTGGGGCTGTGGTGCTGGGGCCTGAGATCAAAATCCACTGGAAATAATGTCTATCTTCTGAAGTGAGTGCGATGGAAAGAACTCGTCCTTCACTGGTCTATAAGGACTCCGTGCTCTGTTCTGAAATGCCCCCACTTACCCAGTGTTTTGTAGTCATCTCTAGCTTTGTTTGCTCTCAACAGCGACTGGATTTTCACAATTGCATGTTTCTGCAAAAGATTGAGACAAGTCATGACCTCTTCGAGTCCCATCTACTCCACTGTTTTAGAATTTAGAACATTTAAGAAGTGGGGGTATGTTAAGAACTGACAGTATTTAGATATGGTGTACCCAATATTTATTTTTCCATTTTCTTTGAAGAATGGGTAGGATAAATTAAAGTATAAACAAGACCGTGGGGGAGGGACTGTTTACACAAAAAGATCTAAAAAGGGAAAAGCATTTTGTTCAGAACTTAGATGATCCGATCTATGGTCTTATATCTATTCTTTAAAGATTCTGAAAACAAAAAAAAACAAAAAAATCCCTCTCCTATGGTCTTCTATTGAAATAATGCAGTTTTACATCTAAAAACTGTACAAGCAATGTTAGAAAATGTTTCTCTAAAGGCTTCTCCTTGGTCTTACTAGATTGTACTGCTCCTCCTGTTTTCTATCTAGTCTTGAGAGTAAAGTCTGACTCTCAAAATGAGTTCTGAATTTTAACAAGTCAGCCCCCAAATGTTATCACCTTAAGTTCTAAGCGCTGCTCTTTCCTAAGCATTTATTTCCCCCATTTGACAAAAATCACTCAAGGCTAGCATTCAATAAAGCATCCATTTAGGTCACTCTCAACCTGGACAAAGCCCCACACACATTTCTCTTACATGGTCTCTGAAAAACTGTAGTCGTGAAAGGTAGCTCTTTCTCGCTGACACCATTCGGAACCAGGACTGAATCTAAAAATGAGTAGAGAAGTCAAGGCAATCACCAAACACCTCTTAACATAGTTTTATGTAGTTTTTCCAGAAATGATATTTGATAAAAAAAAAAATTAGCAGCCCACTAAATAACAAGATACCTAAAGCCTCCTGATCATCTCCCACTTCCTTCATTGTTTTCTCTTAAGGCAGTGGTTCTCGACCTTCCTAATGCCATGACCCTTTAATTCATTTCCTCATGCTGTGGTGACCCCCAACCATAAAATCATTTTCATTGTTACTTCATGTGTGCAAAAATATGTGTTTTCTGATGATCTTAGGTGACCCCGGTGAAAGGGCTGTTCAACCCCCAAAGGGGTGGCGACCCACAGGTTGAGAATGTCTTAAGGCAATGTTTTTCAACATTTATTTTATCTCATGGCACACTTGAACCTACAGCTAAACTTCCACGGAACACTTAAATTGTGTTGATCAAAAAAAAGAATATACTTAATGTGTTTTGAATTTCTTTCAAAAATAACTTGATGAATGATCTTTAAAAATGTTCAAGATACACCTAAGATCCTCTCGCAGCACACTGGTTGAAAATCACTGTCTGAAGGCATTCAAAATATTTTACATGCTACTTTTATTCTTATCACCTCAGTTGGAGAAAGGTAGGGACAATAATGTGGCTTTGTACTATTTTGCTTTAACCTCGGTACATGAAAGCCAAGAGGGCAAGGCATTTTGCTGAGAGTTGCAATGAGTCAATGCATCAAACTAAGTCTAGGATAAAACTAAGTCTAGGAGTTCCTGTAGTATCCGTGCAATGCACCTAATACTTTAGGTGTTTATACATCCTCAGAGGTCTCCTGAGAGACCACCTGCTACCACCGGTCTTCTGAGGGCACTGGTGCCTGTTCCACTATGGGCACAGGCCACTATCTCATTAAAGAGCTAATGTACAATGGAGCTAGACCAGATTAAAAGGGCCTTTAAACTAATCTCACCTGATTCCACTTTCTCTCGCACTTCCATTATTTCAACCGTCATCTGACTTCCAAGTTGTCGACAAGTCCATTTTTGGACAGGCCTTTGTCTTACTCCCTCACCTGTCTGCTTGGGTGAAAAACCAGGTGAGATGCTCAGGCCCCAGCACAGGAACTAACCCTGCTCTACTTCTTGTCATTGATTTTGCATTTGCCATACAACTAGAGGTTTTGTGCCCTTACAGCTGAGCATTCTGACAATGATTTAACCCTTCTATTTCCAGTGGTTTTGTGAATAAACACCTTTTGCAGTTGGTTTCCTAGCCTGCCAGTGGTTTCTCAGAGTAACCGAACGTAACAGTGGTTTCCATGTGGAACCACACGCAAAAATTAATTACGCAAAAATATTTTTGCTGAAAAGCTCTGTAAAAACATTTCTCCATTGTATAAATTTAAGATTAAAATAAAAAAAAAATAGAGTACATATACTATTTTAACTTCTCAGTAATCAAAGGGTTAAGCAAATGGGAAAAGAGGAGCATGAAATAAAGTCGGGTTTCCCCAAGAGTTTTAATAATCCATCTGAACTTTCTAGAGAAAGAGCATTTAGTGGCTACAAAACGCTTTTGCGTGTGTTCTCACAACCTTGGCAGGACCAGACCCAGTTACTGGCTGGTTACTGGAACATGATTAGCTAGGAGAGAAGTGGAGTTGGCATTCAATCCCAGACCTGCCTTCTGACTCCCAGGCTCACACATACCCTTTTCCCACAGCTGTCTTCCAGAATCAAAATGAGAGGAAAACTTTCAGCCACGCACTTGATATGGAAAAAAATATTTACCTTCACAATTGAATAAATATTGTCCCCGAAGGTCTGCCGTCTGACCATATATGCCTTCCGTTGTTTATAGCCTTTCCAGAAAGCCTGAGGAAAAGAGTGAGAAGCAGAATTATTTATGAGCAACCCTCTCGCAGTTTATTCAGAAAGCACAAGAGTACAGCACATTACGGAGTATGGAGTCAGGACACTGTCCGGGGGATATACCCCTCCAACTCTCATCTGGGGGCAGCAGCACTTCACCACGGCAGAGCACACCAGCTCTTGGCCGAGACTTGTCCCAAGCACAAAGCAGAGTAAGGGTGAGAAATCCCCAGGTAAGAGCCCACTTTCCTGCTTGGAAGTTTAACTTTATCAAGGCCCTGGGTGATGCAACAAAAAAGGAATAATAAAATGGAATTTCTCCCAAACACACACAGTATGCACTGGGTTTAATTTGGTAACAATACAAAATGCTTGAACATAATAACTAGTAGTGTCTTGACTCCAACAAGTGGCCCACTGTGACCCAGACCAGAAAAAAAGATGCCAGACCGTCTGGTGATTCTGAATCCTTTGCATGCCTAAAAATAGGAGTGGTGCAACCATTTGTTACGTCACATATTCCCACATGAAGTTATTGATGCTTCATCCAAATAGCTACATGGGCATCAGAATTAGAATTTTTATAGGAAAACACTTACAAAAACAGGACACAAACTAGTATCTTTAGAAGGATTAAAGTCATAACTTATCGGTTTACTCCAGTTCATTTATGAGCATCTTTTTATTGAAACATATCTTTGTAACTTATCCCAATTCCCTGATCTTGTCTTTCAACTTAAAAACGAGATAAAAGTTCCTTGTTACGAAGGGTAAATACAAAGATCAAATTATTTTTTAAAATGTCTTTTCATGCATGTGTATTTTACCTCATCCTTTCTAAAATGGTACATGGAATAATATTTCAAAATTAACATGCTTGGTTGAAATGATTCAAAATGAAATAGGATGAAATCAAAATGATTAACTGCACACTTGCTCCAGACTTACCCTCTTAATCCAAATTCCTAGAAATGACAAATATGCTTTTTAAAAAAACATTTATTTTTAAAAGAATAGACTCACAGGAGGCAATTATGCATCCCTTTACCCAGCTTCCCTAAATGGTAACACCATACAATCATACCTTCAAAGACATTCACAAAAGTGCCAGTAAAGAAAACATATCGATAAAAAGTTATGAGGGTTCCTGGGAGAGAGAAGGCAACTGA
Organism: Perodicticus potto; assembly: GCA_963574655.1. Taxonomy (NCBI): domain Eukaryota; kingdom Metazoa; phylum Chordata; class Mammalia; order Primates; family Lorisidae; genus Perodicticus; species Perodicticus potto. Next base: position 5,605 of record CAUYRH010049172.1, on the reverse strand, counting down.
GAAAGGACTCAAAGAAACCACAGTATAAATTTCCCCCCAAATGTGAGAACATCTTTGGGGTGGCTCCCAGCTTGAAGGAACCTTTGGCAGCAGGGTAATTTGGGAACAATTATCGCCTCGTCCATTTGTCCATCAGCGGACACAAAAGCATCGATGGGGTGGGGCTGAGAAAACTGCCATTTTTATATTGCTAAATTCCCTCCCTCTCTTTTAGGAGGGAATAAAAATTTAAAAACTACTTAGCCTTTCATCTAGTATTTCTAGTTTCCAACATATCTAGCTCAGGAAAATACAAGTACCTGTGTAGAAAAACCTTATGGATTTTTGTTGCAGCAATGTTCATTATACCAAAAATGTACATCCAGCAGAATGTTCACAAACGTGGGGAAGGACAAGCGACACTGTGATGGCGCGTGTCCTGAGGGATGTTACACGGCAGTTACAAAGAACGAGAGGGTCACATGTACAACTATGGAAATGTTCCGCATCTCTTGGGGAATGGGAAAATTTCTAAAATACATTGCTAAGATGAAAAAGAAATTGTAGCTTACCACACGTTATGAAAACATATGTTAACAAAACCTCCCAAAACAAGACAAAAAAAAATTTCTCTTCCTTTTTTCTTTTTTGAGACAGAGTCCCATTCTGTCACCCTGGGTAGATTCTGGTGGTGTCATAGCTCATAGCAACCTCAAACTCTTGGACTCAGGAGATCCTCCTGCCTCAGCCTCTCAAGTAGCTGGGACTACAGACACCTGCCACAGGCCTAACTAGTTTTTCTATTTTTAGTAGAGATAGGGTCTGACTCTTGTTTAGGCTGGTTTTGAACTCCTGAGCTCAAGCAATTTACCAGCCTAGCGTGTTAGGATTATAGGTGTGAGACACCACATCTGGCCATAATACTTATTTCTATGCAAGAATCTGTACCCTCAATGCCTAGTAGGACACATAACGGTCTGGGTGCGGCAGCTTGTGCCTATAATCCTACTGCTTTGAGAGGCTGAGTAGGAGGATTGCTTGCAGCCAAGAGTTTGAGACCAGCCTAGGTAATGTAGTGAGACCCAACCTCCACAAAAATTAAGTTATCCAGGCATGGTGTGGGTGCCTATTGTCCTTGCTACCTGGGAGGCTGAGGCAGGAGGACTGCTTGAGCCCAGGAGTTCAATGCTGAGGTGAGCTATGAGTTTGCCACAGCCTGGGCAACACAGCAAGACACAGTCTCAAAAACCAAAATGAAAACCAAAGAATACACAGTGAATACAGAGAAAGGGAGTACACATACCTCTGTACCTATCCCTGTACTTCCACCAACTGCTCAACAGAGGGATAAAAGAAACTACTATGAACTTTTTATTATGTATCCTTTAAAATATGTACAAATATAAACATACACTCTCCATTGCTGTACACAAAAATACAAACATATAAAGATTTGTTTGTATAGATGTGATTATACAGCCTTTATTTTTGACAAAATGGGATCCACTATTACACAAAGGTTTGTGTCCTTCTCTCAATTATATATAACATTTTATAGTATCTTGCACACTAAAGAAAGCACATCCCCCTTTTTTTAATGACCACACAGTATCCTATAGGATTTACCACGATGTAACAATTCATCTAATGATATACATTTTTGCCATTTTTTTGGAACATGTTGTACACATCATTATATATTTTCTGTGAATGTTTCCATTAAAATAGATAATTAGAAAGGGGAATACTTGATATTAAAAATTAAAAGGTACTGTCAAAGTTGCCCTCCAAAGAGTTATGATGGAGAACACATTCCTAATGGTCTCACTGAACCAGTAAAAATGTTAATGGCTGATGGCAGGTGAAAATGGTGAAAACTGCTGCTTCATTTTTATTAATATTTTGACCTCTAGTAAAATGTGAAAGGTATGTAAAAATTACACACCCTTACCCTGCCCCATTTATAATACAATTGACTTAAGTATTTCCTTTACATACACTCCGAACCACATTCAGTGTTTTAATTCTTGCTTCAATGGTCAATCAACTTTAAAAACTCAAAAGGAGAAGGAAAATGTATTGTTTTTATGCATAGTTATTATTTTTCCTTTCTTTTTTTTTTGTTGAGACAGAGTTCTATCCTATGCCCTGAGCAGAGTGCAATGGCGTCATAGCTCACTGTAACCTCAGACTCAGGCTCAGGCTGTGGGCATTCTGCTGCCTCAGCCTCTGAAGCCGCTGGCTGTGAGTCCCGGCTAAGTTTTTTAACTTTTTTCATGAGTCAGGGTCTCACTCTCGCTCAGACAAGGCTCAAACTCCTGAGCTCAAGCAATCCTCCTGTCTCAGCCTCCCACAGTGGTGGGATTACAGGCATGACCCACCGAACACAGCTGTTTTTATGCTTACTTTTACTCTTTACTTGTTTTCCTTCCTGATATTTCTAAATTCCTTCTTTTATCATTTCTTTTCTGTTTCTTTAGCCATTCTTCGAGGGCAGGTTTGCTGATGACAGATACTCTTAATTTCCCCCTCATTACTAAAGTGTGTTTTTGCTGGATATAGGATTCTGTGTGGACAGTTCTCTTCTTTTCAGCACTTGAAAAATGTCCCACTTCCTTCTGGCATCTGTAAGTTCAAACAAAAATTCCTCCATCATTAGAAGAGTCTTCTTCCTAGTGGTTGTTTCTATGTTAGAGCTTTCGGGATTTCTTCTTTGTCTTTTGTTTTCAGAATCTTGACTGTGATGTGTCTTTTTGTGAATTCCTTTTAGTTTTTCCTGTTTGGGGTTTGCTTAGCTCCTAGAATCTGTGTTTCTGTGTCTGTTGCCACATTTTGGAACTTTTCAGATTTCATTTAAGTACTTTGTCAATGTTGCCCCTTTTTCCTCTCCTCTGGAATTTTGATGACACAAATGTTAAATCTTTTGTTATAGTCCCACAGATCCCCTGAGGCTCTGCTCATTTTTTTAGTCTGTTGTTCAGATTTGGGAATTACTATTGTTCTATACTCCAGTTCACTGATTCAATTAATTTCCTTGTTCCTTCCATTCTGCTGCTGAGACTATCCACTGCAGTTTTTCACATTTTTTTAAACTGTATTTTTCAGTTCTAAACTTAGTTTGTTTTTAAAAAAGTTTTACATTCTTTATTTCTTTTCTGGGACTTTTTTTCCTATCTCAAATGAGTTGGTAATTGGTTATTGTAACATTTTTATGATGGCTGTATTAAAAATCCATGTCAGATAATTCTCACATCTCAGTGTTAGAAATGAGTGACTATTTTCTTAAATTCAAGCCGTGATTTTCTTGGTCTTGGAATAAGCGATCATTGTGATTGCAATATCCAAATAATCCAAATGATTGAAACTTGGACAATATAGTTATTACAGGATCTTATTTAATCTTACTGTTTCAGGTGATCATCTCCGACATTGTTCTGGCAAGAGAAGTAGGTGGTGCTGCCTCATTACTGGCAGGTGAGAGTGAAGTCCAGGTTCTCCTCTTGGCCTCCCTGACACAATGTGGAGGTGGTCCTCCTCATTACTGCTGGGTGGAGATGAGAACTCTGGATACTTTCTGCTGATATCATTCTGACTGGGAGGATGGGAGCATCTCCTTCTTACGTCCCACACAGCCTCCATCAACTGAGTGGAAGACCACATTACCACTGCTATTATAAAAGTATTGCCTCTCCACCATGGCTCCTTTGACATCATGCTAGAAGGGTGCAGAAGGGTTGCTTAGTGGGCACAAGGCTCTTATTCTACAAGTTTCTGGGTGGCTTGTGCCAGTTCAAAAGGATGAAAGTCCAGGCTCCCCCATTAGACTTTGCTGCCATGGAAGACCGCAGCTTCTTCTGTGGTATCTGACTAGACTAGAGTTATTGTCTAAATGTTACTCTGTCTTGCTAGACTGTTCCTTTTTTGGCCCTCTGGCTACAAAGAGCAGACTTGTTGGAGATTGCTTTGCCTGCACCCAATGGCATTTCTGGGTTGCCAGCCTTTTCATCTACAAGTCTGGAATATATGAGGCAAAAAGAAAACCAACCCAAAGACAGGTTACCATGTTATTCCTTGGGTTCCAAGATTGCCTAGTCAGTCTGCCTTTTTTTCCTTTTTACCATTCAGAATATTGTGATTGTTTATGTAAAATACTAGGAGCTTAGATAGAAGAATAGAGAAAAGTATGAGGTCTGACAACAAAGTTTGCAAACTCATCCTAGAAAAAGTGCTTTGAATGGCGGAATAGGCACCATTGGCACAGAGCTTCCCAAGGGGAGCACCCCAAAGGTGACCACAGCGATACTCAGCAATGATGTTTGTAGCACTTTTTCTAGGATGAGTTCATGAGCTTACTTGTCTGCCCTCAAACATGTACTCCCATTTCCCCAGAAGTGGAAGCCAGGCCTAAGTCATTTTTAAGTACCCAAAGTTCTATAGTTTTTTTTATATTAATGAAATATGACAAATCTACAATTAAAAAATCAGAACTATAAAAAGTAGTTATAATTCAAGAGGATTAATTGAAAATTAGAACTGAGAGTTCACTGAAGTGATTAGTTATACAATTTAAATAAAATTAGCCTGTGGCTCAATGGGCTAAGGTGCCAGCCACGTACACCTGAGCTGGTGGGTTCGAATCCAGCCCGGATCCGCCAAACAACAATGATGGCTGCAACCAAAAAATGGCCGGTCGTTGTGGCGGGCGCCTGTAGTCCCAGCTACTTGGGAGGCAGAGGCTGGAGACTCGCTTGAGCCCAGGAATTGGGGGTTGCTGTGAGGTATGATGCTACAGCACTCTATCCAGGGTGACAGCTTGAGGATCTGTCTCAAAAAAAAAAAAATAAATAAAAATAAATAAATAAATAAAATTAGTAAATGTTCTATATGCCAAAAATAAATAACATAAAAGATGTAATTCAAAATAGCAAAAAAAAAAAAAAAGAAATTAAATGCATAAGAATGAACAAGAAATATAAATGTTTCCTTGTAGAGATCTTTCACCTTCTTGGTTAAATATAGTCTAGATATTTTATATTTTTTCATAGCTATTATAAATGGAACTGCCTTCTTGATTTGGTTCTTGGCTATAACAATGAAGTATAGAAACACTATTCACTTTTGTACATTAATTTTGTATTCTGAAAACTTGCTGGATTTATTTCTCCAATGTAGGAATTTTTTAGTGGAGTCTTTAGGATTTTCTAGGCATAAGATCATATCATCAATATAGAAGGACAATTTGACTTGTCCTTTTCCAATTTGGATGCCTTTTATCCTTTATTTTTTTCTCTTGCTTGACTGTTCTGGCAAGGACTTTCAGTACTATGTTGCATAAGACTGGTGAAGTGGGCATCTTTGTCTTTTTTTTAGTTCTAAGAAGCGATGCTTTCAATTTTCCTTGTTAAGATGATGTTGGGTGTAGGTTAGTTGTGTATGGCCTATATTATTTTGAGGTATGCTTCTTCTGTGCCTAGTTTGCTGAGGAATTTTTTTTTTTTTTTTTTTGAGACAGAGCCTCAAGCTGTCACCCTGGATAGAGTGCTGTGGCATCACAGCTCACAGCAACCTCCAATTCCTGGGCTCAAGCGAGTCTCCTGCCTCCATCTCCCAAGTAGCTGGGACTACA
>CAUYRH010049170.1:0-15729 GCA_963574655.1 Perodicticus potto | reverse complement strand
CCTCAAGTTGTCACCCTGGATAGAGTGCTGTGGCATCATAGCTCACAGCAACCTCCAATTCCTGGGCTCAAGCGAGTCTCTTGCCTCCGCCTCCCAAGTAGCTGGGACTACAGGTGCCCGCCACAATGCCCAGCCATTTTTTGGTTGCAGCCATCGTTGTTTGGCGGGCCCGGGCTGGATTCGAACCCACCAGCTCAGATGTACGTGGCTGGCGCCTTAGTCCATTGAGCCACAAGCCCCAAGCCTAAACATTTTTTTTCAATGAAATAATTGTGGCACTTAGTTTTCTATGACATTTCTTTTGTGTTGGAAGCAGGTCATGGGTGTAGCTCACAAACAAAGAGGATTACACAGGGCTAACATACCAGGCACTGGAGTCTTTGAGAGCCACCTCAAAAGGCTTTCTACCAAAGGAACCAGAACATCTCCTGATGACCCAAGATATCCCTTCCCTACAATGAGACACTTCCCATGGCACCTAGTGAGACCTACATACCCACCGCTCCCTTCACAAGATGACTTCCTGTGTCCCAGTACCTATCTCTTAATTTCCACTGCAGGATTAAGATTCTCCTCTGGCCTGTGGAGGAAGCTTTGTGGGAATTGGAGCTACGAAGAGAAAGTGCATTAAAATAAGTGTCCCCCCACCCTTGAAATCATGGCTTTCTGCTTATATTTGGAATTGAAAAGAGCTTCCCTTTTTGTACTATGACAAGGTATTCTCTGGGAATAACATGGTTACTTTTCCTGCAAGTGACCCTGGCATTGCAGGTGATTAAAAATGCTACCATTTCATTTGACTGGCTTGTAGATTGTGCTGAGTAACATGAGAGGTAGATCTTGATAGAGCAGGCATATTATGGAACCCTGGGACACTTTCTCTGTTCTTTTTGGAAGGAGGCTCCTAAAACGGCCCCAGGAATCTCTGTCTCCTGACATCCATGTCCCTATACGGCATCTTGGCCTTGGGTATGGTCTGAACCTGACGACTCGCTTCTAATGCTGAAGAGATGGCCTCTTCCTTCTAAGAATAGGTTATAAAAGCTGCTGTCTTCCGTCTTGCAGGCCCCTCTCTCTTCCATTCTCTCCTTGCTTTCTTGCGTGAAGCAGGCTGTCATATTAGAGCAGCAGTCCTCAACCTTTTTTTTGCACCAGGGACTGGTTTCAGGGAAGACAATTTTTCTGCAGTGGGGGTGGGAAGGGGGGTTGGGAGCCTCTGGCAGGGGGTGGAGCTCAGGTGGTGATGTGAGCAATGGGGAGGGGCCAGGCTCATGGATGACAATTTTTGCACATGGTGGCAGGGGTGGAGCTCAGGCTTGCTGTGTGCCCGGTTTCTAACAAGCTGTGGAGTAGTCCCTGTATGCAGCCAGGGTTGGGGACTGCGATATTAGAGCATATGGCATCCCTGAATAAAGTCTCCGACTAACATCCAGCAAAACACTGAGACCCTCTGTCTCAGTTAAGCACGAGGAGCTGAATCCTGCTGACAGCCATGAGAATGAGGGAGGAAGCTGATCTTTCCCCAATTAAGCCTCAAGATGACCACAGGCCTGGCTGACAAGTTGATTGGCTTCTGCAAGAGGCCCTGCAGCCGCAGATCCAGCTAAGCCAGCCCAGATTCCCACCCCACAGATGAATAAAGAGTTTGGGACAATTCATTACACAGCAATAGATAACGAATACAGTCTTCCTCCAATTATTGGTATTAGGAGGCTGTGTCTCTTTTGTGAGCATTGTCACAGCAGGCTCTGGTCGCAATATCCAGGAAACGTCTGCAATCTGTGATCTCCTTTGAATGCAGGCAGCCATTTTCCACTCCTGAATCACTAAGCAACATCCGACCTGTCAGAAACTAGGGCATGCACATTCTATTACAGCCACTATATTTAACACAGAAGCCTGGATAATAAGGTCAGAGAGGTGTTTTACAGCCTTAGCCTGGCATCACATCTTTCCTGGACTAAGGGCACTTTCTATGGTTCTGATTGAAAATAGCAGTTGTTTTTCTCCCCTGATCAGTTATCTTTACTGAAAATGTACATCGCTGTCTCTTCTGACAAGGAGGACTTGTATTAGTCACCATGGGCTTGCACCTGAATACCCAAGTGATGCATTACATGAATATAATTTACATAATGAGCCAGGCAAAAAGCGTGTGTTAGAGTGTACATGCTTGTCAACATTTAAAAATGTTGCAATCTTGACAGAGAGCTGCCTCTTAGAGTGAAGAAAAGAATGATACTTACCCCTTCTGCCTTCAAACTCTCATCTGGTGCCATGCCCCAAATATTAATACTGCTTATGGAGGAGATTCATATAGTTCACACCAAGAAATAAACCTATTATAGGTTCAAGTGTTAATAAAACTAGTGCGAGGGACTTACCTGGCTGCCTTGGAGTGGAATTTTTCACTACTCTTTCAATGGAGAGGAAAGAGTAAATTCCAGCACTGAATGGATATTGTGGTTAAGTCACATTTATAAATGGGCATTAATTAATGTCAGATAAAAATGAGATTCCTAAGGAATTACATTTTGCCTTCTCATTAGTGGCTGGTTTATAATTATAAACTTTGCTGGAATGAATAATTAAGAAATTGTAATAAATAACAATGCTATAGGAAGGCCCTGGGATAATGAAAACAGCAGAGTTTGGCACAAATTTTAGTAAATTACTGCTAGGTCTGGGTCACGTGTGTTCCTCTTTGCTACCTTTATAACCTTAAACTTGATCAGACTCTAAGAATTACACTTTAATTTTAGGATTATTTTAACTCTTTATTAGGTCTGAGCTTCCTGAGATCAGGTAAAATGTTCTAGACATCCAGACTCAATTACTAGTAGTTTTGAATAAACTTACCAATGGAACCAAATTAAACACATTGTCCTTATCCATTACAAGTGAAATATTTTCTAGTTTGTTTCCTGCTCCCCTATATTGAGATTTAGGCATTTATCTATACTATACCAAAATGTGTCTACATGATAGACAGAAAAATTCCCATCAAAATGGCTGCTTTGCTTCTCTGACACCCCACCCAACTCCATCCTCCAAAAACATGTATCTTGTGTTCTTAATTCCACCTTTTTGTTGATTAAAAACAATGCAACTTAAAAGACAAACACAGTTTTTGATACCTTTTGAATTTTTAGTTCTGGTCCTAAGTAATAGAAATATATTTGGAGGAATCTTTTTATGCCTCCAATATCTACTAATATCTTGATCTTGTCACTAAGTGTCAATAAATGCTTGTCTGTGCACACCACCAGCTTCCCAGGCTGACTCCAATACCTGAAACAAGGCCAAGGACATACAACAGGAGTAAAAAGTTCTGACGTATAATGGCATTTATTTGCCCTATAACCTACTGACCCTGGTGAGTTTTCATGGGGTGGGAAAGCATGCACCACACATTTGCTTAAATGGAATCTATCAATCCTGCTCAAATGTTAGCCAGCTCCTAATTGCCTTATGCACTAGCAGTGGAAATGCCAGAAGAATCAAGAGGCCTTCCTTTTTGGAATGAACCGTGGCCACCTGTGCTTTTGGGAAGAGGTGGCTCTTACCAGCCTCTGGTGGTATAATGCACAACAATGGCGATGATGAATGGGTGCTCCAGCCCAGCGGGCGGTCTCTCCTCACCCTCTCTTCCAGCCTCTTCCCACCTCACATCCTTACATTTGAGGTTGACCTTGCTTAGGATGCTCTTCCTCAAATCTTCATTCCTCAGGCCTCTTCGATTTAAATCTCTCATCAAATACCACTCTCTATGCCCATCAATTCAAACTTTTCAGTTACCTTCGTTTTTAGAAGGATGCATTTCTTTAGTTCCCAACTCCAAATCTATTATTGACTAGCTGTGTAAACTTAGGCAACTTATGAAGACGTTCTGTACATTTACAAGTGTGGATGTGGATGGATGTATTCATGTTTACTCTTTATTATTCCAAAAAGTATTTAAGGCAACCAAATCTGTCTATGTTATTTGGATGTCTTCCATTTGTAGTAACTTGATATTTCTCTTTTAATTCTCAATTATCTTACTTACATTCAAGGACTAACCTAACTCCCATGGGTTTTCTTTTTCCTTCATATTTTATTATAGGCCACAATTTGTATTTGTTACTCTTCTTCAAAGGCTGATATTGAGAATTTATAAATTAGCAAAGACTGTGTCTCAGTGGACTAAATTGTTAATAATTGAGGGTTTAAGACCAATGTTTAGACAATCTGGGCAAATAATTCCAACTGCAAAATAAAGGGTAGTGTGAAATTTGGCCTATATTTTCCAGTCTAGGTGGGTTTTGTTATTTTATTGTCTCATGATTGCTCAGCATTTTGTTTTATTTCATCTGTATAATTACCTGAGAATTTGTAAGAACTGGAGACATTCAATCAACTTTATTTGAAAATATGGTGTGTAACTGTTAATAAGAACAAATAAGTTCTAAATTGTTTTTCGGTGGGAAAGGATTTGTTGGTTATTGGTTGGTGACATTTGGGGATGTCTTTGTTGATGATGCCAAAGATGTATTGTCAGCTGAGACCTGATAAGTGACCAAAGACATTTTAAAAACTGTAAGTTCTTCTCTATGAGTCATGACAATCCAAACAGGCTGCTAAAAATTTTGACTATTGTTTCATGATGTGAATGTTAAAATTAATTTTTATTGTTTGTTTTGTTTTGCTGATTTTTGATGAAGTTATTTAGCACCTTTTGAAACCACATGAAAAGGATGAGATGTACAACATACACTCTGTATCTAAGTAGTGTGGTTGGCTCCTAAGAGAGGAACTAGCTAATAATTAAATATCTGCAATGCGGAAAAAAAAATCAGCTGATTAAATTTGCAATATAATAAGGGGGGACTCTGGCAACAGCTTACTTGATTTAACATGCTTGAGATGTTTGCTCTGGAAGAAAAAGTTTAGTGAGAAATGAGACAAAAGGGGCTTAAGACAGAAACAGGTAGTCATTAGAGGAGGAGAGAATTGAGGCACAGGTAAGTAAAAAGAATGCCCTGTCTTTGAATTTTGAAAGTATGTTTTGCCATGGATTATACACCCTTCTCTGAATTAAACAGCCTAACTAATAATGTAGACTTGCAAGACCCACAAACAAACAAACAAAAAAACCCTGAACAAACACAGCCAATGTGTTTCTGGATAATGAAAGAAATGTAGATTTTACCAGAAGACTTGGGTTTTTTTGAGAAATGCACTCCTATTATGAGTTTCAAACTCTCAGCTTAAAATGAGGTAGGTTATTATGTCCCTTGTTAAAGAAATTAGTAGAAGCAGGAGCATTTTTATTGCCTGGGTTTTAGAATCACCCTGAATGATGCAGTTTTAACCTGATAGTGACCACTGCCTGTGTGGCCAGCTGTGCTGGTCTCTTTTGTGTGAGTAGATACATTTCACCTTTACTTTTTCTCCATCTCAGAAATCCCCACTTACTGGAATGATTCTGAGACGTGGTGACCTATGAACACAGACTCCCTTTAAGACTATGCATTCCATTGCATGTCATCAGCCTTCATCTAGGGCAGACATTCTCGTCCTGGGCTGTCCATTAACATTACCAGGGGAGGCTTTAAAATATGTCCATACCTGAGTCCTAACGACAGAGATCTCGATTGAAGTGCTCTGTGGTGGAATCCAAGCAATGGCATTTTTTTCCTTCACGCCTCACCAAAGGTTTGTTTTGTGTAGCCACCTTGCTGGTTTTATTTTTCTTTCCATTATGACAATTTTTGAGCACCTTAAAAGAACCAGGTAGCCTCAGTCATACTCAAGTTCAGGCATGGAACTTATGCAACAGGGAGATCACCTACAACCTCAAGTACTTTCCATCACAATCTTTCACTGGGCACGCCAAGGAGCGGAGACTGGAGAGCATTTCCTTTTAACAGGCTTGGCTTTTCTGTGTTGGCAAGGTGCCCCGGGAGAACTGGCTTTCAGGCATGCACGCAATGGAATGCAATATGGACCTTGACATTAATCAGACTCTGTCTTTTCCTCTTCTCTGCAAACGCACAAGCACAGCCATAAGGTGAAAAGATGGGGCTGTTTCATCCTGGCTGGATTCCTCTCTCTCTGTTGTTGGGGAACATGGAGCCCTGAACTTCCAGCATTTATTATAATGTTTAACAACAAGTAAAGAGCCCTGGTCAAATTTCTGGAGGGAAAAGCAGTAGGAGGTTGGAAGTTGTCATTTTATTCTTGTTTAGGAAATGAAGCTTTTGAATTTGGTTCTCTAGCTATGTTATATCTGCTGAGCGTTATACCAGGAAGTAGGAAGCTAGTGACAGCCTGTTGCTGAAATAAAGTTCAGGGGTTTTTGTTTTGTTTTTCCTCTCTCTTCCTTTTTCTGGTTTCCCTCCCTGAAACTCGGGTTCATGACAGCTTGTTGTTGTGCAGGGCATTAGCCTTTTGTAATTTATTGCTTTTAGATTAAATCTGGGGAAACTCAATATTGCAGTTGAATGATTAGAGCAATACCCCTTGGAGTAATAAATTTTCTTTGGTGCTGTGCATCTCCAGATCATGTTTCCCTTCTAATTACATTTACATAAATGATATTCTGTAAAATTAAATTAACATTCAAACGGTTACACTGGCAGGGAGAGACAAAAATTAGTTACCAAGTTGCATCTCTTAAAAAAAAAAATCTAGTTCTTTTCATAATATGAATCACTACCCTCTCTCAAGTGTCAGTAATCAACAAAACCTCGGTTCCAGAACGGCATAGGGATGTCTGTCACCAGCTAATGGAGATGTTTTGTTTCTTTCTTGGAGATTTAGACCGTAAAGCCTCATTAGACAGTGACTATAGTGACTTTTCAAACTTGGCGACTAATGAATTGCTAATTTTTCTTCCAGTTTCTCTCCTTGAAATTCTGCAGTGATAAAGGGGAGTGTGAAAACCGAATATGTGCACAGAGCCAGGTCACGGTCTGCGCCTTCCTCGCCACCGCCCACGCTCTTTTTCAAGCTTTGCTTTTCCAGTCTAGGCATTAACCGAAGGCCTGTCACGGGTGACATCATGATCTCTGTACCCTTCTGTGAGCTCTTACACCATTCCAGTACGTTTCCATTTTAGAGAGTTTGGCTTTCTTTAGAATTTGCACTATTTGGATGGTTTGAATCAGAATAATCAGAAAATCTACAGCTTCCTTGTCTTGGAAAGGGGTTAGGTTACCACCACCATGTTTATATGTCCATCGGTCCAACTTTGAAACCATTTCCATTATATCCTTCAACAAAATCAATCCATTCCCATGATGATCTGGTGCAAAGTGTGATTTCATTTATGTTAAAAATGCACGTCAATCTTTAAGAAAGATGTTCATCAAAACATTAGCAATATTACCCCTGAGCTGAGTATTTTTTTCTTGTTTATTCTTGTTCACATTGTTTGAATTGCTTATGGTCAAATGTCATTTTATTTAAAAAAAACAGAGCAATGAGTCAATCATTGCAAAGGAAGCATCTCTTGAGGTCTCCGAGGTTCAGGTGAAGAGCTCTTTAAGGGAAGAGCCAGCCGCCTCTGTCTCCACCACTCTCCTCTCCTGATTAAGTACCAGACTCCATGGTTCTTCATTGCCTGCATTTGGCAATACTTTGGACACAATCATACCCATGGTCATAATTACATGTATTGAAATGCTGGTTGAAACATGGCACTCAAGATTCTGCTCTCAAAATGACCTTTGTGTAACTGTGCATATGACGGAAAAGAAGGAGAAAAGAAGAAACACGACACCTCTTCTAAACAAGCCTATCATTTGCAGACCCTCGGCAACACAAGTTTATAACTAGAGTCCACGCATTTCACCTGACTTCTCATCTTCTCCTCTCCCTTGCTCTCACTCACTCTCCCATTATCTGTGTCACAGACCATGTGCCAAGTACTGTGATTGTCACTAGGGGTAAAACAGGAAGCAAATACAGATGGAGATGTTGCTCTGGCTTTCGAGGAGATTGCAGTCTACGTGGAAACACAGATGTTAATAAATAATCATAGTGACAAATATTTAATTTCAAACTGAGAAGAGACGCAGTCCTAAGGAGACTATAATGCAGGTGAGGGGTGAAGATTGAGATGAGGGAGGCCTTTTCAAGGAAGTGAGACTTGAGTTGAACTGAGATGTCCGAGATGAGTGCAGGTGAACCAGGAGTCATGGAGGGGCGTCCCAGAGGGAGTAGGTGACTGTGCCTGCTCTCGGTGAGAGCCCTGCACCAAGAAGGGGTGTGGGTGGTGTGGTGTTACCAAGGGAAGACCACGAAGCTGGGGTAAAGGAAGCTTAGGAGAGACAAGGGTGATGAGACTGGGAGGCAGGTTACATGAGATAGGGCAAGACTTGAGGTCATGCTGATAGTTTGGGTCTTATTGTCAGAGCAATGTGAGACCACAGACGGGTCATAGTCATTATTTCCTTTTTAAAGGATCACTCAGAGAGCAGTGTGGGAAATGGCTTGTGGAATCACTGGCTGTGGGGAAACCAGGTTGGAAGAAACTAGAGCCATTCAGTCTTCCTGGATCAGAGAAATGACAATAGAGCTGGGGGAGAGAAAAGTGAATAAAACGAAAAGATAATTCAGAGGTAAATTTTCACCATTTTGTGATAGCTTGGCTGTGGGGAGGGTGGGAGAGGGGTGAGGCAGTGACACTGCCTCCTGGGAGTCCCACTCTGCAAACAGATGAGTAACTGACGCTGGAACAATTAGAAAACCCGAGAGAGCAGACCTTCCACACGTGACGTTGTCAGAAGACTCCACACACTATGGACCCTGCCTGTGACAATGACTTTCTCCATTTTGTCCTTACCACTTCAGCTCTTTCTTCCAGTGAATTTTGAGCAATGCTATGAAGCCATTAAAGATGATGCTGAACTGGGTGGTGCCTGTGGCTCAGTGAGCAGGGCACCGGCCCCATATACTGAAGGTGGCAGGTTCAAACCCAGCCCCAGCCAAACTGCAACAACAACAACAACAAATGGCCGGGCGTTGTGGCAGGCGCCTGTAGTCCCAGCTACCCGGGAGGCTAAGGCAAGAGAATCACCTTAGCCCAGGAATTGGGGGTTGCCGTGAGCTGTGATGCCACGGCACTCTACCAAGGGCGATAAAGTGAGACTCTGCCTCTAAAATAAAAAAAATAAAAAAATAAAAAAAAAAGATTATGCTGAACTTGAAACTGGAAGCTTATTTCTTCCATCTGCTCTTTTTATCTGGGAAAAAAGGGGAAGGGATTTTCTTCCTTCTAATTGATTCATTTGTTATTTCCGTTTGTATCAAGAGCTGATTTATAGTATATCCAAACACATGCACTAATGAACCATGGCATGGTGGAGTCCTACTACTGTGCAAATGCCTGTAATTCATTTTATACCTCTCAGGGAGCACTTGTATTATGCCGTAAATCACAGTGATGTCCATACTCGCCACACCTCCCCTGTGAGAACACAAGCTCCTCGAGGACAGGGCTGTTGTGTGATGTAGTTTTGCACCTTGCGTGGAACCTTACAGTACCTTCCACGTGAACGAAGAGCACGGGCAACCTGTGCTCGTTATTCTGTCTGGAATGAGCTGGGGCTGCATGTTGTAGTTATACGGGTGTGAGGTGGTGAGAAACTGAGGCAGGAAATAACAGAATGACAAATGAGTATACGCTGTGAATGTCTAATGCATGTTTGTTGACTGAATTTTAGGAAGGATTGACAAGTAAAGAGGGCAAAGGTCAAAGTGAAACATGAGGAATAAACCGATAATGAATAAAGAGAATTGCCATGGTCTTTCCTGCTCTGCCCCTGCATGCGCTGTTTCCTTTGCCGACGGCTCAATCCTGGCCTCCCTTCTTTCTGCCAGATTCAGCTCGGGAGCCGCCCGCCCTCCCACGTAGCCTTCCCTGTTGACCAGAGTTGGAGGAATCCTCCCCTCGGAGCTGGTGACTATACAGATGAACGGCTCTGCATTTCTTCTGTTTCGTGCACACCTCTCATTCCCTCATGGGACTGGGCAGGGGCAGCTGTCAGCACACGATGTGTGAGTAGAAGACAGAGGGAGGGGGAGGAGGGCCCCACACCAGTAACTGAGCCTAGTTTTAGGGGCACTTATAACACTATCCTACCTCGAAAAATATGTAAATGTGACTTATCTGTTTGCAACTCCTTTTTAAAGGAAAAATAACTTTACATATTTCAGAATTACTTTATTGCAGGATTAAAGGTTAAATGCAACCACAGCTGGGATATGCATCAGAAAACAAGAAACCTGTCCTTTTATACTTCAAATCTGTCTGGCTTTGTGCAAATCGCGTAAGCACTGTTTCAGTGCTGTCTTCTAAGATAGGCACGGGGAGCTATCACGCTAGGTGACGATTCGAAAGTGACTGGGACTGTATAGACCTAACAGAGGGTCACACCAGGATACGCAGCTCCTGCTGACTGGGGGTCCTTCGTAGTGGCCGTCAACCTGTCATTCATCCCACAGATGATTACTGAGCCCATGGTGTGTGCCGGGTATAGTGCTGGGTGCTTTGGAAAAGAGGGCACATTTTAAAAGATGTGCTTAGTGTTCTCAAGCCGTTTGCAATGTGGATCAGGAGAAAGGAGTAAAGGGAATCAACTAAGAACAAAAGATGCACAAAGGCAAGATCATGGGCAATCAGAGCAGTTGCGCCATCGTAGTCCTCAGAAGGAAGAGGGTGGGTGAGTGTGCACTTTTATTTTTATATCAGGAGAGGCTTCCTTCCTTTTCCCTTCTGAGACACCTCTGAGTTTTCCATCAAGGGTGTGCCACTGGGGCCTGTGGCTGGCTATGAATGTTTATGTAAGAGTTGTCTCGGGCCACATATTAAATACACAAACTCTAACAAAAGCACCAATAAGCAAAAAAAAAACAAAAACCCAAGTCTGTGTATAATTTCTGTGATATCTACCACCACAGATAAGCATTCATAACAGCCCTGAACCTGTGCCCGAAGATCTCCTAAGTACGGCCATGGGTCACTGTGCTTTATGAAGACAAAGTGGGAGGACTGCTTGAGGCTAGAGACAAGATTGGGCAACATAGCAACACTGCTGTCTATCTCTATTAAAATATTTGAAAAGTTAGCTGGGAGTTGTGGCTCACATCTGCAGTCCCAACTCCCCAACTCTTGGGAGGC
Source organism: Perodicticus potto (assembly GCA_963574655.1). Taxonomy (NCBI): domain Eukaryota; kingdom Metazoa; phylum Chordata; class Mammalia; order Primates; family Lorisidae; genus Perodicticus; species Perodicticus potto. The sequence continues at coordinate 4,562 of CAUYRH010049170.1, read as the reverse complement.
TGAGGTGGGAGGATCGCTTGAATCCAGGAGGTTCAGGTTGCAGTGCGCTGTGATCGTGCCACTGTACTCCGGCCTGGGTGACAGATTGAGAAAAAGAGAGAGAAAGAAAGGAAGGTAGGAAAGGAGGAAGAGAGGGAAAGAAAGAGAGAGAAGAAAGGAAGGAAAGAAGGAGGGAAGGGAGGGAGGGAGGGAAAAGATCTGCTGTTCTGCAGCTCCCTTCTTTGTCATTCATCCACTTTCTTCGCCGCAGCTCAGCTCTGCAGCTCGGAACACCCTGTGCAGCAGAGGCCTTTGGCTGGTCCCTGCAGCGACCACCTGCAGACTGCGGAGGGACCACGTGCTCCTGTAGCCCTGGCTCTCTCGAGTGTGGCGCCGAGTGCAGCTCTCAGCCTGATCCGGCCTGCCGGCCTCTCACTGCCTCCATCTGGGCCCGTGTCTGTGGATGGACGCCCAAAGCACCACTCACCTGCCCGAAGTGAACAAATGGGACCAGCTCTCCAGAGTTCCTCAGGGAGGGCTATGAAGACTGGTCACCGGAACCCTTCACTCCTGTGACTTATACACCAGAGAGAAGTTAGAGAAATTTATGAGTGGGCACCATATGCCAGCCCAACATCTGCTTCCTCGGATGAGGCATGAATATAGGACGGCGCTAAGTGCATTAAAGATGAGCCTCAGCACATACACAAAGTGCAACTGCCCGAAAGGGGGAAAGAGTCCAAGGCACGGGTAGTTTTCACAATCATTTTTCACCAAATATACACAGAGGAGAAGCTGCCCTCTTTAGGGGTGAGGGAGGCCCCGAGTCTCGCTCTTAGCCTCCTCCCAGAGGCCCCTGAGCTACTTCCTTCCATTCTGGGAATCTAAAAGATACAGTTTCACAATTCCTTCTTTGGTTGATTGAGGAAAGGGAAGCTGATATTCTTTCCTCTGCCTTAAAGGCCTGGGGACAGGCCTATCTCATGTAAACATAGTAGGATGTTTGAACAAGTGTTCACCATGGTCCAGGACCTTGTTCATCAGTATTCTTGCTGAAGTCAATTATGAAACTGCCTTGATATAAACAATGACTAGCCTTTTATTGATAAGATGACTGCTTTGCAGAAGATAGAGAGGTCCAGTGTTGGTATCCTGATGTTGTTCCTTAAACTTGCTGAATCTACTGCCCTACAAAGTCACGTTTCTGCTACGTTTTGCTCAGAGCCAGGTTGTCATACCCAGAGCTCAGCTGATAGCTTCATGCTGGCAGGAGTGAGAGCAGCAGGGAAAGTGATAGAATTATTGTGATAGTGCCACTTTCAGATTTGCCACTTTGCTTTCAAAACTGGTGATGATGGATGGCCTTCTGGAGCCTGGAGTCATTTTCTCAGGACTGTACAAGCTGGAGCTCTTCTCGAATGCCCTCCTCACTGCTGGAAATTCCAGTCAATGCTCCTGTGAGATATACTGAGTGACCATCGTCAGTAGAGTGAAAGTGGCAATAACACTTTAAAAATACAGTAGGACTTCTGTGAATTGACCACCCAAGAGATTGTAATGAATCGGTCAACAGAAGGAACTAGGCTTACTGTACTAAGACGTCCATGTGGTGCATGTCTGGTCTATAAAATTTAGGTCAACTTAAGGAGATGGTCTGTGTAAAGAGGTGGTTAACTATGGAAGTTCTACTATGTTTTCAAGTTATTTTAAAACTTCTTGGTGTATTGAGGGGGACACATAAAATGTATGTAAATGCTTCAGACAAACTTGCTTGAAAAACAAGTGCATAATAATCTATTAGATAATTATGATAAAATTAAAAAGTAAATTCTATTTATAATAACTTCAATTATGTGGTTAAAGAAGGAAAATATGCCCTCAGTTAATGTCTGTTGGGAAAACCAAGGGGACACTGCTCAGGGGCAGCATGACAGGGTGAGCAGAGCATGGAGTCTTGATTTGGAGAGCTCTCTCCAAGTTCAAATTTCTCTCAGCTCTGTAACTTCTGAATGCACCATGTACTTGAACAGATACTTAATCTCTTAGGGCCAAAATATTCTCAACAGTGAAAGAGAACGATCAAGTCCTGTTTTCAAGTTGATGAAAGACCCAGGGAATGGAAGGTCCTTTCTCACTCACCTCCTCTCACCGAGAGCCACGTGCACTAGCTACAGGCCAGTCGTGTGGAAGGCTACCAGGAAGAGCACTGGTTTCAGAATCTGGGGAGGGACAAGTCACTGCAAAACCATGGGTTTTCATTTTCTCAACTATACAGTAGACAGTGTGGAGTCATCTTTAAAGTCTTAGTCAATGCTCACATTTTTGGTCCCTCTTATAATGGTTTTGGGGAAAACAACCACTACCTATGTCCAACAACTTCAACAAATGGAGATGCTGGATCGCGACAGGTGCTCTGCGTTGCTGCTCTGCTACTACAGACAGCTCTGTTGCACAAATTGGTTTTCTGAAATGCATTGTCCTCCCTTGTATGGGGATTGCTTCCATTGTGTTACCTCTGTAGCCAGGGCTGGAGCAAATTCTGTATGAGGCCTGAGTCTTTAGTGCCTTGACTGCTCTGTTCTGCATACTGATGTCTGTACTTTCTCCTCCATCTGGGCTCCCAGGGACCAAGGGAGAGTGGACGCTATCCATAAAAGGGTTCCACACTCCTTAAATTCAAATTAAAGAATAAATGAATAGTTGATAAGGGAACCCTCACCCCTCACCTCACCTTAAATATATCAAGTCTTAAGGTTAATAGGTGAAAACAAAGGATAGAGTTTTTGGCACTGATCCCTGAGTAGAAGATTTCTTTGGACGTGAGGCAATCTGAACCCTTGATGTGAGATGAAGTAGTTCAGAGGTTATTCTGTTCCCATCAGGAGGAATCCTGGCTCCCGTTCCACCCCCCACCCGCAGGCCAGCAGGGATAGTGGAAAATGGCACCTGTCTGAATATCTCTGGTGACACCAATGTTTCACCTGTGCCTGCTCCAGCAGAGCAGAACTTCTCCTGGCAATGGTAAAGAAGACAGAGAAGATGTCAAGGTCTGACTGTAGTCTGATGGCTTGCTCTGGACCGCTGCATGACATAACAGGCTCAGAACATCACGTGTGTGGTTCCACCACATTTTGGGAGGACTCTTTTCCAGTTTGCTCATCATGCTTGTTGAAATCATTTCTTTTCCCTCAACTTCTGCCACCAGAATACACATAGCACAGCCCCATAGCATTCCCCCATAGCACAGCCTGGCGGAATCCTTAACTCTTGAGCTCTGGCACTGCTTTTGGTCATAAAAAAATGACCCCCCAAATGCTCGATGAATACATGAAGAGTAACTTTAGTCAAGTACTTGTTAGAACCTTGTCAGAAAGGAATAGAAGTAACTGTAATATTTTAGCTGATGAAAACAATCTTTCGAACAAATCACTTTGACATAATTTTGACTTGGTCCTAATTCAGATTCCTTCTATCCTTTCTTCCTCCCTTCCTTCTTTCTTTCTCCTCCCTCCCTCCCTGCCTTCCTTCCTTTCTCTCTCTCTCTCTTTTTCTTTCTTCTGAGAATAAACTGATGAGATAATTTGTAACTATCCAGGCTCTTTTACTTACTGTGCTGTGTTAGACAAAATGCCTAACCTCTCTGTGCCTACGTGTCTCCATCTTTGAAAAGGTGTCCAGTGAAGTTCATGTGCAATTTTAATTGCACACTAATTTAAATTGCTCACAAATTTTATGGACGCCTTGTATAACCTAACTGATATGGTAGTTGAAATGATTAAACTCCAACTTATAAAGCACTTGGAAAAGTGGCTGGCCCTCAAAAGAAAACTAATTATAAGGTTTTTTTGGCAAGTCACTGTTTGGGCAGCAGGGCATAATTTGAATCAGGGATGTGAATTCTAATTCCAGTTCTAACATTAACTGCCTGGGAATTTGGTTCTTTGATTTGTAAACTGGGGTAGTGTTGGGCCAGTTGACTTTAAAGGTGCTTCTGGTTCTGAGAGTCTATGGGGTTCCGAAGTATTTGGGTTGATAGACCCTTGAGAATTTTAGCTTTTGAACTGACTGATGACATCTGCCTGACATAACAATATGTTAATTTTCTCTCTTTTTCACATCTTGTTTCTTCTATTTATTCTTATCATCTGTAAATTCCACTGCTTATGGGAAAATTAAAAACTGGTTTGATCTATTCTAGAGAAATACTAAGTTTTAAAAAGTTATTAGTTTTCAACTTCTCTGTTTAATAAACAGAGAAAAAAAGTTAGTAGTTCAAAGAAATGAATCTCACAGAGATGAATAGAAAAACTGATCAGTTTCTCAGACCTTCCAAACTCAGTATTTTATGGTACTATTTTATTATTTAGTTTGATGTAAATATATAGAATCCTAGGCATCTTTATAACATAAATACCAGCTTTAAAGGTCACAAATCAAGTACCACAATTTATTAATCCATTTGTAGAATACAAATGTCTTCATATAATAACGGAGAAATTTCTGGGAGGGCTATGTTAATCAGGTTGATGAAAATAGTTAAGATTGTATACGAAGCCAGCACATTGTACCCCTTGATTACACTA